>SJYT01075827.1:4426-136193 GCA_006410635.1 Cephalophus harveyi
ACTTCCACTGTATAATCATAAGGGATTTGATTTAGGTCATACCTGAATGGTCTAGTGGTTTTCCCTACTTTCTTCAATTTGAGTCTGAATTTGGCAATAAGGAGTTCATGATCTGAGCCACAGTCAGCTCCTGGTCTTGTTTTTGTTGACTGTATAGAGCTTCTCCATCTTTGGCTGCACAGAATATAATCAATTTAAGGACACCCAATTTAAGCTCAGGTCTACCTTGAAACTGGGGACTTCAATAGGAAAACCAGACAGCAGAATTTGTCATTTCTCTGGTGTAGTTTTCAGTGAACTGCAATTAGTCAATCGGGAAACATTTCCCAGCTTATCTCTGTTCCTTTTGTGTACTAGTTCATTTAACAAATATCCAAGCATCTGTTACTGATCCAGGTTCATTCCTGCACACAGCTCAGCACTGATTCCAGGGACTTTGTGACTGGGCCCTGTGGTCTGGCCACTGGCTCACCTCTGAGGAAACACAGCTTTCTCCTCCAGGTACTTGGAGCATCTCCTCCTGGTCTTAAACCTACATTTCCTGGTCTGTGGGCATTTCCCAGACTAATGTGAGAGCTGAAGAAACAAAGCTAAAAGCAAAATGGTCCCCAGCTCTCCTCAGAGATTCCTTTTGTGGTCCTCCCTCTGACAGGCTGAAGGTGAAATCCCAGCTCTTTTATTCCCCACTGTGACAGTCACTTAACATCTCTAGACCCCAGTTTCTTTATTTGTAAGATGGGACTTCATGGGGTGGTCTTGAAGAATAAATAGGAGTGCTGGGTATGCTTCTTTTCTACTCTTATTCAGAGTTCACTTGGTAAAGAAATTCTGAAAAATGAGGTCCGTGTTACTCATAAAAACAAAGAAAACTACCCCTTGATCGGAAGAGGGGTTCCCCAGACCAGCTTCAGTGAGGGTGATCCGTTGGGTCCCTAATCTGTGTTGGTCCCTTGTTGCTCTGATGGGACCAAGGATCTTCCTCCAAGACAAAACCAACAAAAGCAAAAGCACCCACAATCTTAAATCATCATCTTAAATCACCTGATCTTAAATCATCCAGTGGTTGGAGGTCCTCAAGATGGGTCCCATTCACTCCTCATAGCCTCATACATTTTTTTAAGCACTGGTGTTACACTTATAATGAGTGATAATCTGCTTTCTATTAGAATATTTTTCCCTATTATATTCAGGTTCCTTGAAAGGGATGTGGAAAACTTGGTCAGGGTGAGTGGAAATGAAAAAATTAAAGGGTTGGAAACTTAACAGATGGGAAAGACAGCTGGAGGAAAAGATCTGAGCCTGACCAAAATTTTGAGCGGTCTGGAAAATTTACATATGTTCCTTCCACACTTCTGACTCAACTCTCAGAATTTCACTCCAAAGAGTCTCAGAGACTGCTCAGTCACAGAAACTCCCTTTCATAGCCCCTTACACAGAAGACTTCATTCACACAAGCCCACTTGTTAACACTTGCACTGTTCACACAGATACCTTTTCATGGGTTCCCTCAACAGAGAAATCCAGACAGCAGCCAGTATGTGTGTGTGCACACACATTCACACCGCACACCACCATTCCAGTCTCTATTCTCTCAGATATGCCTGGACACCGTTCCTGCTTCTTTCAGCTTTCATCCAAGTTCCCTCACATAAATCACTTTCAACAGGTATTTATTAAGTGACTATGATGTGCCAGGCACTGTCATGAACTCCTGTGAGCAAGAGAACTGAATAAGATGTGGTCTTTGCTCTCAAGGAGCTCAGAGCTAACTAGAGAAGGCAGCTGAGGAGGGAGGGAAACCATGTAAAAATTCAAATGCATGGGGTGAGACTGGTCCTGAAACTGAGGTGAGGCATAAGGAAAAGCAGGCAAAGGTGAGAGAAAGAGAGGAGGGGACATGAGGAATAGAAGGTCTCTCCTACCTGGAAAGGGAGGCACTGAAATGAAGGGGAGCTTGAGAATTATCTTGAAGAATTAGAAAGTCTTTGCCAGGTGGACAAGGAGAAGCTTGTTCACCAGTGAGAGAATGTGAAGAAATGGAGAATCTGCGCAGCATGGCATGGGTGTGACACGCCAGACAAAGGGAGAAGGGGTTGGAGAGGTAAACAGGGACAGATGATGAAAATCTTCTTACACTATGCAAAGTAATTTGAAATTTATTCACTGTTCAGTGTGAGTCACTCAAATGCTTCTGGTGGCAAGTGAGAGAAAAAGTCACCTTTGGAGGTTTAACCAATAAACAAAATGCATTAACTCACACAACTGGAAGCCCAGAGAAAGGGCACAATATAGTGTCATCAAAGGCTCAGTTATTTTCACCTGTTTCCTGTTCTATTTTCACCATGTTGCTCACTCTCATGATTAAAACATGGCTGCAGTGGCCTTGGGCATTGCATCCTCACTTAGCAAGATCCAGAGGCAGAAAAGAACTGTATCTCTTTTGTGTGTCTCCTTTTCAGGATCCCTTCTTTGTTTTTCTTTTTAAAAACTAAGAATCCTTTCCTAAAATCTCCCCCATTCCAATAGGCTTGCTCTCATCCCTCAAGTTCTTATGCCCTTTCTTAAGTCAAGGATTAGCAAGATGATTACTTGATTGGCTTGACTGGAGCTGGAGATGGAATCCAGGGATTCAGGATGCCAATGACTGATGAAGAACTGGACAAAAACCTTGACTCTTGACAAAGAAGGGGGTGGCAGTCACCAACACAGTGCTGTGCATCCCTGAGGGTTCTGGGTAGTGGTACAATATGATCAGATCTGCATTGTGAAAAGATGAATCTGACAATAGTTAGCAGGATAGATAAGAGAGAGAAGAATGAGACGAGAGGCAGGAAAATCAGTGTCAGAGGGTTTGAAATGACAGCCTCTATCAGAGCATATTCATTCAGAGAAAAATGGACAAAAGTAGATGGTAAAAAGCAGACATGGAAGTGATGGATGAGGAAGGAGGAGCCCAGGTGATCCCTGGTCCCTTAGGGGGACTGCCACTGCCCTCTGCCAAATTTACCTGAGAGGTTTCAGCAAAGTACGCTGGAACTCTCCAAAACAAGGGCTTTCCAAACCTTTATAGATTCTGCTGAGAGCCAGATGTCCATGGTTCCTTCTGCCAGATGTATGTGGTTGACCAAATGTATGTAGTTCCTTCTACCATCAACCCATCTTCCTCTTTCAAATCTTTTAACTGATCAGTGACTCCTTACCAACCTCTTTTGCTGGTTTCTCTTTACATCACTGATTTCTGTATCTGTGCCTGTCTCAGTTGTCTCAAACTCTCTTCTCTTCTCTCTCTCTCTCCTCATTCCTGAGCTAGAAGAACTTCAGATGGAGGTTCCTGAGGTCTTCCTAGGTGTATAGGCCACAGAGAGTTTTAAAGGATCAAGATCTAGCTCCTCTGTTTGCACATGTCTTCTTTCCTAAAACTGCTTGGCCTAAGAACATTGCCAGATAGAGATGTGGGTTCCCTTTTCTGATGCTCACTTTTTCACAAGAGATCAGCACCTGCTCCCACAACCTTTCTGAATCTTACTGAGGTTCATTGTTCCAGGGGGTAAAAAAAAATTCCTGGGATATCTGCTCCTGAGTAAAGTTTGGTGAGAATAAAGCAAACAGATTGTCAGAGAGAAAAGGTGTAGGAACAGGTATGATTTCCCTGCAGAGACAAACCCATGGCAAGTCTCTGTGTCTCACCTAGGAGCAGAATTCCGAAGTAAGATGTTTGTTCTAGAAAGGAAGTGTATTAGCAGATTTATTTAATCTGGAAAATAAAGTCACACTTTTGATGTCAGAAAGTCTGTGCGGGCTGGGCAGACTTTGTGATGAGGGGATGCAATGCATTTTGCAATTTAGTGAGGTGTCAGGCTTTTCCCTAAGTAATGAGCAGAATATGCAGCTCCAGTATTTGATAAAAACACATACGTAAGGCAAAAATTATCATACATGTGATATACATATGTAGGAGGAGAAGGGAACACCAGAGGATGGCTGTATGGCATCACCGATTCGATGGACGTGAGTTTGAGCAGGCTCCGGGAGTTGGTGATGGACAGGGAAGCCTGGCGTGCTGAAGTCCAGGGGGGATGCCAAGAGTCAGACACATCTGAGCAACTGAACTGAACTGAACATATGAACATTTATATATGTATACACATATACATGTAAAACATGCTTGTGATGAAATTTTTGTTAAAATATTTTACCAGCGAATGCTTCAGTTCAGTTCAGTTCAGTTCAGTCGCTCAGTCGTGTCCGACTCTTTGCGACCCCATGAATCGCAGCATGCCAGGCCTCCCTGTTCATTACCATCTCTCGGAGTTCACTCAGACTCATGTCCATCGAGTCCGTGATACCATCTAGCCATCTCATCCTCGGTCGTCCCCTTCTTCTCCTGCCCCCAATCCCTCCCAGCATCAGAGTCTTTCCCAATGAGTCAACTCTTCGCATGAGGTGGCCAAAGTACTGGAGTTTCAGCTTTGGCATCATTCCTTCCAAAGAAATCCCAGGGTTGATCTCCTTCAGAATGGACTGGTTGGATCTCCTTGCAGTCCAAGGGACTCTCAAGAGTCTTCTCCAACACCACAGTTCAAAAGCACCAATTCAGGTGGCCAAAGTACTGGAGTTTCAGCTTTGGCATCATTCCTTCCAAAGAAATCCCAGGGTTGATCTCCTTCAGAATGGACTGGTTGGATCTCCTTGCAGTCCAAGGGACTCTCAAGAGTCTTCTCCAACACCACAGTTCAAAAGCACCAATTCTTCGGCGCTCAGCCTTCTTCATAGTCCAACTCTCACATCCACACATGACCACAGGAAAAACCATAGCCTTGACTAGACGGACCTTAGTCGGCAAAGTAATGTCTCTGCTTTTGAAAATGCTATCTAGGTTGGACATAACTTTTCTTGAATGCTTAGCAATAAATAATTTTAGAAGTTTTGATAAAAATCCTTCTTATTCTATTTTCCAGAAGCTGGGGAAGCAAATGACTTTAATGATATAACAAATCCTTTTCTGATTCTGGTGGTTTCCAACTCTCTGGTTTCATGAAAATTGAAAGAAGATGTAATAGATCTGTCACCTGATAGGTCTTTACCAACAATATTCAGTGATAAATCACCTATGTGATTTTTGGCATATAACTCAGAAAACATTCAAAGAATTTCAAAGAGTGACATTATTTAAATAAAAAAAAACTCTTTGCCTCATCTATTTACTAATGGGGAAGAGCTTCATCGGCTTTTCTGTCCATAAAAATGAAAAAGTAAGAATAATATTGCTGAATCCTGTCTCAATCTAGCAAAAAGAATCACACACACACAATATATATATTATATATATATATATATATAATATATATATAATATCTGCAAAGAACTATGCTGAATTCATGAGGAAATATTTAATGATTAACATCAATAAATGACCATTTGTTTACCATGTAAGAGATAACAATTATGTTATTTGATTGGTTAAGCACTAATATTAACTGTAATAACAACTCAATCCAGAAAAAGAAATTAACACTATGGACTATGGTTTCAGAAAAAAATATACCAGCAAAAAGGTATGAGAGAGTGAAATATATATATTATATATATATATATATATAATATATATATAATATCTGCAAAGAACTATGCTGAATTCATGAGGAAATATTTAATGATTAACATCAATAAATGACCATTTGTTTACCATGTAAGAGATAACAATTATGTTATTTGATTGGTTAAGCACTAATATTAACTGTAATAACAACTCAATCCAGAAAAAGAAATTAACACTATGGACTATGGTTTCAGAAAAAAATATACCAGCAAAAAGGTATGAGAGAGTGATAAATGAAAGACTTACAAGCTTAAAGATATATTTACTGCATTAGGAAAATATTTTGTGAGGAAGTGAATGAAAAGGCCCCTAGGGCCTTAGCATGTGCTATTTCATCCCAGTGGACTGGAAATAAGAATTCAAAAGGCAAAAGGAAACTGTCAAATTTCTAGTTGTTAGAGAAGAATATACAACCCTGAATATTCACTGGAAATAAACCCTGAATATTCATTGGAAGGACTGATGCTAAAGCTGAAGCTCCAATACTTTGGCCACCTGATGTGAAGAACTGACTCACTGGAAAAGCCCCTGATGCTGGGAAAGACTGAAGGCAGAAGGGGAAGATGGAGGATAAGATGGCTGGATGGCATCATCAACTCAATGGATATGAGTTTGAGCAGACTCCAGGAGATGGTGAAGGACACAGAAGCTTGGTGTGCTGCAGTCCATGGGGTGGCAAAGAGTTGGACACAACTGAGTGACTGAACAACAAGAAGAGAAGAGTATTCATGTATTTTTTTAAATGAATGACAGTGGCTATAAAATCACTATTGTACTTAAGAGTCTCTTGAATATGTTTAAAAGAGAGCAATGTAGCAACTTTACTTAAAAATGTTAATGACTAAAAAACATTTATAACTATACATCTCTAAAATTTTTTGTAATTATTTAAATTTATAACAAAACTGTAGAAAACTTCTTAAAATGTGTGAGGAGAATCACAGCTTTTTCAAGTTCTTTCAGAGACTAACTGACATTTATAGAACATTACACTCAACAACTGCTGAAATCACTTTTTCTTTGCATGTGAACCCAACAAGATACAGCATATGGTGTATCAAGATACACCATATGCTGGTCATAAAACAAGTGTCAATCAATTTCAAAGGAGTGAAATCTCGTGAAGTATATTCTCTGACCATAAAATGTTTCAGGAGATAACCTGGAAAATCCCCAATGACTTGGAAATTAAATAACACACTGTTAAGCAATGCACAGGTTAAAGAAATCACAGGGGAAATTAGAAAACATTTAGAAATGAATGACAAAAAACACAACATATCAAAATCTGAAGTATGCAATTAAAGCAGTGCTGAGAGGGAAATCTATGATTTTATGTGCTTATATTAGAAAAGAAGAAAGAAGAAAAAAAATAAGAAATAAGCTTAGATCAGTGATTTAAGCTTCCTTCTTAAAAGAAGCTAAGAAAAAGAAGAAAAATTAAACAAAAACATTAAAAAAAAGAAGTAGTAGTGAAAGTCAGTTAAATACAAAATGGACAAACTATAGAGGAAAAAATCAATGAAAACAAAAGTTGGTTCTTCAAAAGAATTACCAAAGTCAAGAAACACTTAGCAAGACTGATAAAAGAAAATTCAAATTTCCAATATTACGAATGAAAGAAGAGACATCAAAACTTGTCACAGAAACACAGAAAGGTTAATAATAGGAAATTATGTACAGTTTTATGTCAATAAATTTGACAGCTTAGATGAAACAGAAAAATTCTTTGAAAGATACAAGTTTCCAAAGCTGACATAAGCATAAATAGGAAATCTGAATAGCCCTATATCTGTTAACAACATGGAAACTGTCATTTTAATCTTCCCACAAAACTCCAGGCTCAGAGAAAATACCAAGCTCAAATGATTCCACTGGTGAATTTATCACCCATTTAAGGAAGAAACAGTATGAATCTTATGCACACTCTTTGAGAAAATAGAGGAGCAGGGAGAATATTTCCTAACTCATTTTAGGAGACCAGCATTACCTTGATACTAAAACCAGTAAAAGATATTAGAAGCAAAGCACAGACAAATACCTTGAACATAGACGCAAAAATCCTAAACAAAATATGATTTTGTATTTTGTATCCAGCAATAAATAATAAGGATAATTCAGTATAACTAACTAGGATTTACCCCCATGAATACAAGATTGGTTTAACATTTGAAAGTCAAATAATTCATCACAATAACAGAATAAAAGAAAAATCATATGATTATCTCAATAGATGTAGTAAAAGCACTTCACAAAATTTTACAAGCTTCTTTCACAAAAGAAAACAAGCTTCTCAACAAGCTTCAAACAAGCTTCTCAAAAGAGAAGCCCATGCACTGCAATGAGAGAAACCCCACATGCAGTAACAAAGACCCAATGGGGCAAAACATAATTTTTTAAAAAAGTTAAAAAAAACATAAAATGTTTGGGGATAAATCTACAATAGATGTGTATGGCCTCTACACTGAAAACGTATAAAACACTGCTGAGACGAATTAAAGAAGATCAAAATAAATGGAGAGAGAGGTCGTGCCCATTGATTGGACGACCTAATATTGTTAAAATTGCAGTTCTCCCCAAATTAATCTCCCTCAAGTGTTTCTATAATGTATACAGAAATTCAGAAGAACCTAGAATAGCAGATGGAAGACCCAAGTTGGAGAACTTACACTATGTAAATTTAAGACACTGTAAAAGCTATAGAAATCAAGGCACTGTGTTACCATAACTGACATAAGGGGAAACAAACAGATCAATGGAACAGAATAATCCCACAGGTATATGGTTAACTGAGTTTTGACAAAAGCATTAAAGCAATCCTATGGGGAAAGAAAATATTTTCATCAAATGGTGCTGGAACAACTGGATGTTTGTAAGGAAAAGAAATGAATGTTGTCTTCTCATACTACACATTAAAATAAGTCAGACAAAGATAAAAATCATATGATATCACTTGCATATGAAATCTAAAAAAATTACACAAATAAACTTATTTACAAAACAGAAATAGACTCACAAACTTCAAAAACAAACTTATGGTTACCAAAGAGGAAAGGTTGCTGTTGTTTAGTCACTCAGTCGCGTCTGACTCTTGTGAGCCCATGGACTATAACCCGCCAGAAAGGAGGAGGGGATAAATTGGGAATTTGGGATTATCAGATACACACTGCTATATATAAAATAGATTAACAACAAGGACCTACTGTATAGCACAGGCAACTATTTCAATATTTTGTAATAGCTTATAATGAAAAAGAATCTGAAAAAAAAAACATATATATATAACTGAATCACTATGTTATACATCTGAAAGACTGTAAATCAACTATACTTCAATAAAATAAATAAAAATAAAGCAACTACAACTTAAAAATTCAAGATGGATCATAGATATAAACATAATCCTTGTATAAGAAAATAGAGATCTTTGAAACCATGAAGTAGGTAAAGAGCTCTTGGAACACAGAAAGCAGAACCCATGGAAAAAACCACTAGTCATACTTTATTAAAATTAAAAACTACTGCTCATTGAAACACACAATTATGAAAATGAGCAGGGAAGCCACAGATCTGGAGGAAATATTTAATGACAAAGTATTTTAAAAATTTAATTAAAATTTATATCTGACATAATAGTATGTTGAGAATATAGAAACTCTGTAATAAGAAGAGAAATCAATAAAAAATGGGCAAAAGACTTAAACAGAAATTTTACAAAGGATAGCCAATAAGAACATGAATAAGTGCTCAATATCATTAGTTATCAGGGAAATGCAAACTAAAACTACTATGTAGTAGGATTTCATTAACGCCCATTTGACTGGCTAAATTAAAAACACCACCACCACCAGATGTTGAGAAGGTGTAGAACAACTGGAACTCTATACACTGCTGGTTCCTCACACTCTAGGTTTTGAGTCATAAAGGTGACATTTAAACTTCACCTCCCACTCTGTTCTAGTCTTTAATTTTTCCAGGACTCCAGTAAGAAGAAGAGGCCCCCAACAACTCTCTCATCCCTCAACTGGTGATAACTCTCACACCCCTGCCTTGGGTGATATTGAGAATTAAGTGTGGCAATGCAGGTCCTGGGACATAATAGACAATAAATCATACACAAGCTCCCTTCTCACTTTCCCACTGTCTATGCTTAGAAAGTTCTATCCCCACTTCTTTTATGCCACACAACAGCCCATCTCTGCATGTCTCAGTCCCCAGCGATTTCCAGAAGTATGAGAGCTTCGAAGATCAGCATCCTTCTGGCCTAGCTCTCTGGGGGCTGCTTTTCTCTCTGCTTTTCTCCTTGTTTTGATAAGACCAATAACCCCAGTTTGGAGTTCCTTCCCTGCTCTCTGTTGAAGGCATCTCCGTGTTCATCCTTCAAAATACCACATCTTCCTTTATACCAGGGCTTTCTTAGAAGCTTCTCTGCCTACACTGACTGCTGTCTTTTCTAGACAATTTGATCTGTACCAATGCCTTTGGTGTTCACAGTTGATTGCCGTTAAAAAAACAAAAACAAAAACAAAACCTGCTTCTGGGGAATTCCCTGGTGGTATAGGAGTTGGGACTTTGTGCTTCAGCTGCAGGAGGCATGGGTTTGATCCCTGGTTGGGAAACTAGATCCCGAAAGCTGATTTACAATATTGTGTCAGTTTCAGGTGTGCAGCAAAGTGGTTCAGCTATACACATATCCACTCTTTTTCAGATTCTTTTCCCATTTAGGTTATCATAGAATATTGAGTAGAGTTACCTATGTTATACACTAGGTCCTTGTTATTTTATATACAGTAGTGTATATATGTTAGTCCCAAATTATTCCTAATTTATCCTTAATCCTAAATTATCCCTCCCCCTGACCTTTCCCCTTTGGTAACCATAAGTTTGTTTTAGAAGTCTGTTAGTCCATTTTGTAAATAAATTATTTGTATTCATTTGTATCACGTTTTTTGGACTGTATATTATTTGAGTGCAGTATCTTATAATTATTATGTAACACTCATTATATTACTTTGGAATTAGATTCTTGACAAATGAGTCTACCTATAGACTCTCTTGTTATTAAATAACCATGTCAGATCTTCCATAGCCAAATAGGCTATGGAACATTAAAGGGTGCTCCATGAATAAAGATGGCATGGTCAATTAAATCTGGGGAATGCTAAACTGAAACAGACTTTCCAGCTGCAGGACTCGTCAGAATCTGTAGTATACTCCTGTGTTTTGTGAATATGGTGTGAAAGATGAGGATAGAGTCTATGTGCATGTGTGCATGCTAAGTCGCTTCAGTTGTGTCTTGACTCTTTGTGACCCTAGGAACTATAGCCCATCAGGCTCCTCTGTCCATGGGATTTCCTAGGCAAGAATACTGGCACAGGTAGCCATTCCCTTTTCCAGGGGATCTTCTGGACCCAGGGATTGGACCTGTATCTCTATGTCTCCTGCATTGGCAGGTGGGTTCTTTACCACAGAGTCTACATAGTACTTACCAGATTTATTTGACCCTGGAAGACTTTCATCTTAGAACATCCTGTAGTACTGGGTGTCCAAACTTTGGGGCTTCTCTGGTGGCTCAGACAATAAAGAATCTGCCTGCAATGTGGGAGACCCAGTTTCAATCCCTGAGTGGGAGAGATCCTCTGGAGAAGGGAATGGTTAGAATGGTTACCCACTCCAGTATTCATGCCTGGAGAAATCTATGAACAGAAGAACCTGGCGAGCTAGTCCATGGGGTTGCAAAGCATCGGACATGACTGAGGGACTAAAGCTCTGACTTAGGGAAACCTACACCCTACTTTATCCTCAGTGCTGGGCTGTCACTGGAAGTGAACAGGATGATGCTCTCTCCTTCCAATGAGACACATTTTGGCATCTTGTAAGAGGAAGAGGGTCAGGGATAGTGCCTACCATTTTCCAGTCCTTTTGGTCCCACAGGCCTGCTATGTAGGACTTCACCTAGCAGAGTCCCCACTCCCACCCCCACAGGCTCGCCTGCAAAGCCATCCCCACAAGCTGGGCAAGATGGGGGCCTGTATGCCTGTTTTCCTTTAACACGGCTCAGCCCTGGCCCAGGTTTCCTGAGGTGACTTAGCTTCTCTGCCTTGCTGTGCTGTCCATACTGTGGAGAACTCAGAATATAAGTCATATAGTCAGAGGATTCCTGGATGGCCAGCGACCCCAGCCAGCTTGGTCCACACTTCTTATCCCACAGACTTCATTTATATACTCTTCCATGGGCCTTGCCAATGCATCCTTTCCTTTCCATTGCCCTAGAGAGCCAATCCTGAAACCAGAAAGCAGCTCTGTATTTCATCTCCAGAGAGAGCACCTTTGTTCAGAGAAATGGACAAGTTTCCAGGCACCAGCACAGGTCCGGGTTATCAATAATACCTCTGTCCCAGCAAAGGTGTGCTAGACCCCGCCTTCCAGGCACTTCCTGGCAACCAAAGAGGCCTGATACAGCATGGCACAAAGAGCAAGCATCTGCTAATCTCCACAAAGTGCTCAGTCAGTTCAGTTGCTCAGTCATGTCTGACTCTGCAACCCCAGGGACAGCAGCATGCCAGGCTTCCCTGTCCATCACCATCTCCTGGAGGTTGCTCAAACTCACGTCTATCGAGTTGGTGATGCCTTCCAACCATCTCATCCTCTGTCATCCCCTTCTCCTCCTGCCTTCCATCTTTCCCAGCATCAGGGTCTTTTCCAGTGAGTCAGTTCTTCAGGTGGCCAAAATATTGGAGCTTCGGCTTCAGCATCAGTTCTTTCAGTGAATATGCAGGGCTGATCTCCTTTAAATGGACTGGCCAGATCTCCTTGCAGTCCAAGGGACTCTCAAGAGTCTTCTCCAACACCACAGTTCAAAAGCATCAATTCTTCAGTGTTTGACACACTGGAATAATCACAGGCTGGGAAGATTTTGGAGGACAGCCAGCCAGGGATTGGGGTGGCTGAACTGAAAGGCTCATAGACAGAGTGGAGCTGGCTGTAGAAGCATTGCTACAGTTTTTTATTTTTTTGCCTGCAAAGGAGTCCAGAAGTTCAGAGGGGAGTCCAGAAGTTCAGTCTCTTTCCCTCTGTACATCACAGGTCATGTGGTCAGTAGTACAACCTGCCCTGGTTCCACGTTGGAGGTTAGTCTTGGGACTATTACCTGGTGAGATCAGGGTCTATGCTGGAACCTGGCCTTGGGTCAGTTCAGTTCAGTTGCTCAGTCGTGTCCGACTCTTTGCGACCCCATGAATCACAGCACACCAGGCCTCCCTATCCATCACCATCTCCCGGAGTTCACCCAGACTCACGTTCATCGAGTCCGTGATGCCATCCAGCCATCTCATCCTCTGTCGTCCCCTTCTCCTCCTGCCCCCAATCCTTCCCAGCATCAGAGCCTTTTCCAATGAGTCAACTCTTTGCATGAGGTGGCCAAGGTACTGGAGTTTCAGCTTTAGCATCATTCCTTCTGAAGAAATCCCAAGGCTGATCTCCTTCAGAATGGACTGGTTGGATCTCCTGGCAGTCCAAGGGACTCTCAAGAGTCTTCTCCAACACCACACTTCAAAAGCATCAATTCTTCGGCGCTCAGCCTTCTTCACAGTCCAACTCTCACATCCATACATGACCACAGGAAAAACCATAGCCTTGACTAGACGGACCTTTGTTGGCAAAGTAATGTCTCTGCTTTTAAATATACTATCTAGGTTGGTCATAACTTTTTTTCCAAGGAGTAAGCATCTTTTAATTTCATGGCTGCAATCACCATCTGCAGTGATTTGGGTAGTTGGGTGCAAGTCAGGAGGTGAAGGTAAGTTTTCAGTCCCTAAAGTGGTAGTAATCGCTAAGCTGTTGTCATCATGTAGAGCCAAAAACCCTTGGAGGTGAGCTTCTCACCTTCAGGGGTCATCTTCAGGACAGGGGCTTCAAGTCACCCTGACTGGGAAGATTTTAAAATCCTTGATAGGGATACAGGACGCTTGGGGCTGGTGCACTGGGATGACCCAGAAAGATGATTTGGGGAGGGTGGTGGGAGGGGGGTTCAGGGTTGGGAACTCATGTACACCTGTGGTGGATTCATGTTAATGTATGGCAAAACCAATACAGTATTGTAAAGTGAAAAAAAAAAAAAATCCCTGATGGGTCAACTTCTGAGCAGTGAATAAGTGGTGTGGTGCTCCACTAACCCAGGCAGGAAGATGTCACTCCCAAAGCCTGAAAGTGGGCAGTGGTTCAGTCTCATGGGTCAAAAGGCAAGCGGCTGCAGAGGAAGGTGGGAGCCAGTGCGTCTGGATCCGAAGGTTCAGGCTTACGTTAGGGCAGAGATGATCAGTGACTCAGCACCCTCTGGAGGTGAAGCTCCAGAGCGGCTCCGCTCTAGTTGCTGCCATGGGTGGTAGAGCTTTAAAGGTCCTTCACTGTTTCTCCGGGGAGAGATGAGCCTTGGGTGACTTTGTCTGGGGTCTGTCTAAGCTATGACAAGTTTCAGCAATCTTAGCAATTAGATCTTGCTGGTTCCATGGACAAGAAGCCCAAGGGATGCTGGGTCGGGATCTACCCAAGACCCCTCCTCACTGACCTGAAATACCCCTCCACCACCTCCTCTTCGCCCTCTCCCCTGCCCCCTCCCATAAGACCTGCCAAAGTGACTCATTTGCATAACAGTGAAGATCTACCAAGGTGATTGATCTTCTTCTAGAAAAATGAGGCCAACTCACCCTTCCCTTATATCACTAACTTATTTTAAGTTAGTGATGAAGTGAAGTGAAGTCGCTCAGTTGTGTCCAACTCTTTGCGACTCCATGGATTGTAGCCCACCAGGCTCCTCGGTCCATGGCATTTTCCAGGGATGAATACTGGAGTGGGTTGCCATTTCCTTCTCCAGGGGATCTTCCTGACCCAGGGATCAAACCCGGGTCTCCTGCAGAGAGGTAGACGCTTTACTGTCTGAGCTACCAGGGAAGCCCTGGTTAAGTTAGTGATAGAGAGCAGCAAACTAGGAGAATCTGTTATGGTGAAACAAATCACTGGTAGTGATTTGTTTGTACAATGTGTGGCTTCTTGTCAACAACTATGCTATCACTATGTTCTCCCATTTCATAACATTTTCAATAGGTATACACTCTTCTCTCATACGTACACCACGATGTATGCCCTGTTGTTTTATTTAGACTGTTTCCAGATTTACACCTCTGCAAACAGAGATACTTTAAATCTCTGTGCACATGAGTCTTTGTAGTGAGTATGAGATTTTTGGTGGGAAGCAATGACAGAGTTTATTTTCTTAGGCTCCGAAATCATTGCAGATGATGACTACAGACATAAAATTAAAAGATGCTTGCTCCTTGGAAAGAAAGCTATGACAAACCTAGAGAGCATATTGAAAAACAAAGACATCACTTTATTGACTAAGGTCCATATAGTCAAAGCTATGGTTTTTCCAGGAGTCATGTATGGATATGAGAGTTGGATCATAAAGAAGGCTGAGAGCCGAAGAATTGATGTCTTTGAATTGTGGTTCTGGAGAAGACTCTTGAGAGTCCCTTGGACTGCAAGGAGATCAAACCAGTCAATCCTAAAGGAAATCAGTCCTGAAAATTCATCGGAAGGACTGATGCTTAAGTTGAAGCTCCCATACTTTGGCCACCTGATTTGAAGAGTTGACTCACTGGAAAAGACCCTGATGCTGGGAAAGATTGAAGACAAAAAGAGAAGAGGGCAGCAGAGGATGAGATGGTTAGAAAGCATCACTGATTCAATGGACATGAATCTGAGCAAACTCTGGGAGATAGTAAAGGACAGGGAAGCCTGGTGTGCTACAGTCCATGGGGTCACAAAGAGTTGGACATGACTTAGCAACTGAACAACAACGAGAAGGATAGATAGTACTCTGGTATGCGAAACACAAGAGAGGTGGCAGGAGGAGAGGTGGAAAAAAGTATAAGGTAATTTTGGAGGATTCCTGAGTAACAAGAAATTTCTGAATTCGGAGGGATATTAAATATGTGTAGCTGGCACAGGAGAGACACTGACCAATCAGAAACAAGGCCAGCAGTGGGAACAGAGCAGGGTTCCCTCTGGGGCCAAGCATCAGCCTTTTGGATAATGGATTATAGAAAGCGGGGGTCCTGGGAGAAAGCCTGCGGTACCTGAGGCAACAGAGAGTGGTAGATGGCTGAGGAAAGTGGCTACTGAAGAATTGATAAGGAAGTATTTGGATATTTTAGTAACTTGGTTTAGCCATAACAGTATTTGCCGCTGAATATCAACTCAGATATTCATGGCAGTACTCCATGCAGCTGTAGAATACCTCATGCCCTTTCAAAGCTTTTCTCAGCTCATGTATCATCTATGCCAGTGGTGACGGCAGAAGATAAATGAGTCCCAGCTTCGTTGTATGGTGTGTGGGGAAAGTAAGACACAGAGATGGATTTATAACTTCCTCTATAGCCTCAGGGAAGTTGTTCCTCACTCTGGGAATACACCATGAGCCTAGTGACATTGACTGCTCTGAATAGAGACACATTCTGAAGACTTAATTTCACCAAGAGACTTCTAGACACTGTTTTCAGAGTGATAATATTCCTATGGCACATGAGGGAAAGCACTATAAGGAAACTCTATGACACTCTGGCTAGGGGCTTAGGGAACTGACTGTCTTTCACAGGAAAATAAGAAGCCTGAAATGTTATAGAAATGTCCTGACTCACAAAGTCCTCATTTTCCAAACCCACATGTGTCAACACAGTCAGATCCAGAGGGACTTCAAATGAGCTGAAACGTCTTTTTTTCCCCCAAATGGTCACCTCATACCCAACAAAAAGTCTTCACTTTCACATCTATGGTGTTTCCTTCTCACTGAGGGGGTAGCAGGAAAGGTGTCCATTTAAATAATCTGTGGGGCTCCTAAAGGGGCCAAGCTCTGAGATCTCTTGGTCCCAAGGGTCATGAGTCCCCTTTATGGTACAATCCTTAACCCACTTTTGCCACATGGGGGGCGCATAATCAGTCCACTGAAAACGACGTGCAATGAAAGAACATAATATATACTTAGTATTTGGTATAGACTTTTATATATTCAGTTCAGGGTAACACTTACAGTTGAACCATGGCATCTAGTGACCTTATCCTCATGGATCCACTCCCCGAGGATCATTTCCACTTATATGAATGATGCCTTCATTCCTTGGTGGAACAGTGACATGTAGAGTCAGTGTCCTTGTCAAAGTTAAAACTGGTACCTTCTTAAGAATAGCCCATTGAAATGAGCTCAGAAATGTTTCCTTTTAAGGCCTTCACTCCAGAGTATTTTACTGATTAATGTTTATTGAGACATTTATGAAGCATCAATTTGGAGCCAGAGACTATCTCAGGTATGAACAAGGTAGAAACTTCTCCAGAAGACCTCACAGCACTGAAGGAGATAGACAAGTAAATGAACATTTTAGCTAAAAGTGAGTTTCTCAGAAGTTAAACATGGAGCTACTCTATGATCCCCAAATTCTACACCAAGGTATCCACCCAACAGAAATGAAAACATCCCCACACAAAAACGTGCACAAGAACGTTCACAGCAGCATTACTTATAACAGCCAAAAGGGAGAAATAACTCAAATGTCCATCAGCTGATGAGTGGATAAATAAAATGTGGTGTATCTGTACAAAAGGATTAAGGATTCAGCAGTAAGAAGGAATGAAGTACTAATGCATGTTACAACCTAAATGAGCCTTGAACACAGTATTTGAAGTGAAAGAAGTCAGTCAGAAAAGGCCATGTAGGGTATGATTCCTTTTAGATGAAATATCCAGAATAGGCAAATCCATAGAGTCAGAAAGCAGATTAGTGGTTGACCTAGAGGGGATGGAGAAAATAAATGGGGACTGACTGCTAATGGGTATGGAATTTCTTTTAGAGGGTGATGAAAGTGTTCTAAAATTGACTTAGAATATGCTAAATCTTTATTCATAAAATTATGATTTGGGGGGAAATGGGAAGAACACTGGATTCAGCATCAGAAGACCTGGTTTGGATCCACAAATCATTGGACTTGATTAGTCCAATGACACATTCTTCAAACTTTCCTTTTCTGTTTTCTCCATCTTACTAAATGATCTTACCATCCTTCTACCCAGTTAGTCAAACTAAAAACTCACAAGCCACCTGAAAAGCACACCTCCCAATATGTAACTTCCTGAGCTAATCAGTCATCCAGTCTTACTGATTCTATTCCTTTGATCTCTTAAAATATCTGTCCTCTCCATTTCTGAGCCTTCTGCCACTTGCTGACATCATCTCTCACCTGGACTACTGCAACAGCCTTCTCTAAGTCTCTCCACTTTAATCCCTCTCACCCTCCATATCATGGGTGTTATTTTCCTAAAACAAAATCCTCGTGTCCCTTCCCTGTTCAAAATCATTCAATGGTCCATTATTGAGTCATGAGAACAAACACATATATAATGTGTGTGTGCCAGGCACTGTCCTAAGAACTGTGGATGCGTTATTGCCAACTCGTACATCAATCTATGTGCCAGAGGAGGAAATCAGGCACAGAGAGGTAAAATGACTTGCCCAAGGCCATGCTGGGAATGAACTAGGGGATGGACCCTGAGACATGTGCTTATAGATGTCACGCTAGCCTCTCAAGGATGGAGGCCAGCCCTCTTCCACCTTGCCCTAGGCCCTGGCTGTCCCTAGCTCTTCCATGTGCTCTCCTGCTCTGCTGTTACTCGCTGACTGAAGCTTCTCAAAAGGGTTTTACTTCTCTGGACCCTTTGTCAGTACCTTCCATCTAAGTGGGCTCTGGAAGTCTTTCAAGCCTCTTCTTAGTCATCACTGCTTTTCTAGTCTTCCTGATTCTCTCCACCCAGCCCCACCCCATGATCCCTAAATATGAAGTTCTGAAGCTGCTTTCATATTGGGTAATATATGTACATATATACATGTCTTTTTCTGTCTGTGCCAGGTCTTCACTGAGGTGTGCGGGGGCTTCTTTAGTTGCAGTGTGTGGGTTCAGTAGTTGCTGCGTGCAGGCTTAGTTACCCCATGGCATGTGAGATCTTGGTTCCCCCATCAGGTACTGAACTGGCGTCCCTTGCACTGAAAGGCAGATTCTCAACCACTGGACCACCAGGGAAGTTCTTATACATAATTTTTTTTCTAACAGTTTTTTTTTAGGTATTAATCACATACCATGCAATTCATCCATGTAAAGTATACAACTCAATGGGTTTTAGCATATTCATAAAATTATAGTTGCCCTAAGAACCATGCTTTTGCCTTGAGGTGGTGCTGCTGCTGCTAAGTCGCTTCAGTCGTGTCTGACTCTGTGCGACCTCATAGACGGCAGCCCACCAGGCTCCCCCATCCCTGGGATTCTCCAGGCAAGAACAATGGAGTGGGTTGCCATTTCCTTCTCCAATGCATGAAAGTGAAAAGTGAAAGTGAAGTCGCTCAGTTGTGTCCGACTCTTAGCGACCCCATGGACTGAAGCTTACCAGGCTCCTCCATCCATGGGATTTTCCAGGCAAGAGTACTGGAGTGGGGTGCCACTGCCTTCTCCGGCCTTGAGGTGGGTGGCCTGTTACACTCCTGGGGTATGATGTCATGAGGAGGTCACCTCAGCAGCACGGCCATGTGAGCAGCCCCAGAGGCAGGGGAGCTGAAGGTAGAAAATGAAAGAGCATGGCAAGCATAGATGCCAATGGCTCTAGAGGGAGAGAAAGCTCTGGAGGAACTGAGAGATCATACTTGGAGACCAGCTGTGACTAGACCATTCCGTAGAGCACAGTGGTGTGGCCAACAGAAATCTCAGGCCACCAGCCTAGGTACGTAGGAAATGTAATTTTGTTCTTCCAGAACTGAGCTTACATCTCACTCCAAGCCTCCATTCTCCATTCTGTGAATTCTAGACCTCCTGCCCTTTTCTCCCAGGCTGGTCTGAAAGGACTTCCTAGGGCTTGAGATTTCTCCCTAAGCCCTTCTGCGTGGCCAATGAATGCACAGCATCTGATCTTGGGTGGAAAGTACTTAGGACACGTAGGGCAGATTTACTAAAAGCTGGTGAGTATGTGACTAGCACAGGTGCCTGGCTTAGAGTAGGTGTTTGATAAATGTTCGTGGTTGACATGAATGGAACTAGAAAAGCAGCAAGAACTAGGGTATCAAGGATGTCAGACGTATTTCATACACATTTTCTCACCTACGAGTCCCATCAACATTGCTGCCTTGTGGCCCTTCCCTCCTTCAAGTGACAACCATTTTACCTGACAGATAAATATTTGCTGGTATGTTATCATGGGCATTGCTCCTCTTGGAGTGACCATGCAGAGCCCACCTGTGCCTGGTTAAGTAGGCCAGCCAGTGTTGAAGGGGAGCCCTCTGTGTGCTCCCAGCCACGAAGAAAACAATTCATTTATTTTGTTTGCTCTGCCTTGACTATTTTTTTGCTATTAACATTCTTTTCCTGCCAACGGTCCAAGTGGGATGTTGCTACATATGTCTAATGAAATGGGAGCTTTGTGTGGGTGGGTCTAGTGATGGTCACTGTTAGGACAATTCAAACCAACATCCAAAGGTGACTCTTTGGATAGTTCAGAATAAATGACAGTGTTAAGAACAATGCTCCTAAGAGACTGGAGGCTGATGGCCTCAGAGGGCTTGGATTCCATCAGCATTCCCAGTTCTGGGAATGTACTTCCTCCCCTACACAGGGTGTGCCTTTGAGAAGTCCACCCACATTGCGCTCCCCGACTCCTCCCTGGAAGGCTGGCTGCCTCTCTTCTTTGAAGTCTTGAGAGCGGTCTGTGCTTCTCTTAAAAGTCGGCATCAGCTGGGGACATGTTAAGCTGGGTGCCATCAGGACAGCCCACATGTCCATGTGAGCATCACCATGAGGGGGGTCTTCCAGCCTTTACGGTCCCTCCTAGCCTGACAGCTGAATCAAATCCCCCCACTGAGGCTCCCTCCCTCCCTCCCTCCTGCATACTTCAGCCTCCAGGACTAGAGTCCCCACCTTCTCTGAAGCAGATGCCAGGGGCCTTTGAAACTTGCCCCTTGGTCTTTGGAATCCTGACTCGGAGGCTGGGCGTTCCAGCAGCAACTCTTAGGGTGCAGATCTTGGAAAGGCCACTTCAGAACTGTCCTGGCTGGGGCCCCAATGACAAGCTCTGCTTCTGTGAGGTTTGCAAGGTGCCAAAAACATCTCCAGTGCTCTGGCAGGAGCAGCCAATGGAAGCCACTGCCAGGACCCCTCCCATACCCCCTCAGTGGCATCCCTGCCTCTCTCTCTCCCTCCCTCCTGGCCTGCCTGACACAGAAGTGAGGACCCAGCAGCCTCAGGGTTTGTAGAATCCTCTCTTTCGTCCCCAGACAGAGCCTCAGCCTTTCCAAAGATGGCCTGGAGACAGCTGCTTCTGATCTGTCTCTCAGCCGTTGCACTCCTGTCCAGTGAGTATGGGGAGGTTCCAGGAGGGTCCTGGTGTTAGGTGAGGCAGCTTAGGTGGCCCACGTAAAGAGGGTGTCTGTTGTTAAGAAGGCTGTACTTGTGTGTGCATGTATAACACAATGCAGCACAGAGAAAACAGCTTGTCTGACAGTTTCCTGGGGAGACTGACTGCGGCTGGTACTTGTGTCTGGGGCTCCAGGGCAAGTCATAGGGCCTGGGAAGGACCGTCTTGGCCTGTCTCGGGGTGAGGACTTTCCTTGGGGTGCTGCAGCCCTCATGCTGTGCTCTCGTCCCACAGTGCTGCGGGAGGGGGCCGCCGTGTCGGTGGGCCTGAGGCAGGTGGCAGGACAAGAGGCACAGGAAGGTGAGTACTGGGGCCACCCGAGGCTGCAGGGTGGATGGGTTGGCTCCTGACGTAGCCTTGGTGAGCCTGTGCCGGGTGTGACCAGCCTCTCTCCTCGGCTTTCAGACGTGGAAGAGATTTTCATGCAGGAATCAGACGCCTTGAATTTCCTCAAGAAGCGCAGCAAGCGGTCCCCCAGATTCCAGGACGAGGTCAATGGTAAGACGCTGTGGCCTGCCTTCTGCTCTTGCTCCTTCCTGTTCCTTCTCTCTCCCACAGTCAGCTGGGCTGCGGGGACGGCCAGGGACGGAGGGCTCAACCCACATCTTCGGGTGTCAAAGTAACTATGGCTCTGAGTCAGAAGTTAGACCACGTTTGGCTGTAGGTCAGTCTTGACTGGCTATGCTGTCAGGGTAAGGAACAAAGAGGGACAGGGCCACATGACTGCACTGAAGTCGATGAACTGCCCCTCCATCTCTGAAAGTTAAAAATGTTAAGAGGGAGAACTTCCCTGGTGGTTCAGTGGTTGTTAGGACTTTGCACTTTCACTGCAGAGGGCACAGGTCAATCCGCAGTTGGGGAACTAAGATTCCATATGCACGTGGAGCAGCCAAAGAAAAGTTATGGGGGAAATCTATGTTCTGGCGGAGTGTGGACCCCGCAGCTCAGTGTGTGCTTTCTGGATCATTTGTGGTGCAGGCAGGAAGAGGCACGTGGGACAGGGAACTGGAAATGTGGGCTTGGTGACAGCTTTGCTGCTAAGTGGCCTTGACCACTTCCTCTCACTGTGCCCAAATTTCCTTCTTTATAAGCCCCTTATTTAAAGAGCGGTGTTCAGCCAGCAGTGTTTTTAAGTCTTCACTTCCAATGCAGTTGGGAGACTTTGGAGCTTGGAAAAATGTCTCCTAAGCCTAAAGGAGGCCTTGGTGTCTACTTGCCTGCCTGTAACGACCTGGCAACGGCCCTCATTTCCATGACCTGCTGACCCCTGAAGGCATTTGAGTTTTCTGTCCTTGAACTAGATTCTTCCAAGGACTCAGCTCTGACAGTCACTGAGTCCAAGGCTTGATTTGTCACTTCTGTGTGTGTCTGAATAAACTCTTTGTGCCTCTCAGCACACTCAGCAAAGTAACTTGCTCAGTGAAAATAACAGGATTGTTTTCAAATGATGGGCAAGAAGTGAGATGAAAATGCTTAGATAAAATTAGCTTTTATTTATTTTTTAATTGGAGAAGTACAATTCACACTGGGAATATCTCCAGGCCTCACACAATTTGGGATTTAAAGGTTAGCAAATGTCAAGGAACACTGAAAAGACTGTGATGGAGCTTGGGCCGTTCCTGATGGAAATGAGAGAAGCAACCTTCTGGCAGACTCCCAGTGGGGAATGGGCATGAATTTAGGAGGCGAATAGTTTCCATCCTTTAAGGGGATTCAGAACGAGGCGCATGATTAAGCCAGAGGTCTGTCACCCGAGTTGGAAGCTCAGGGTTTCAGGCATTGTCCAGAACAACCTGGTGAACACCAAGGATGCACCTGAGTTCATCTGCTGTCACCCAGTCAGCTCTGGTGCTGGGCAGGAGAACAATGCCCACTTATGTCTCAGGTTCAGTAAAGGAAGGCGACACTTTGATAAACGAAGTTGGAAGCAGAAAACAGGCATCTCCTATCTCTAAGCTTCTGGGTAAAGATGCAGGTTACTTTATGGTGAAAGGAACTAATTGGAGGAAAGGCACGTTCCTGAGGAGGGATGTACTCTAGGTACACGGTGCATGGTATAAAAACAGCATCTAGCATCTTGTCTTATTCACTGCCGAGTCAGAGGTCCAATTTGTGGCTCTCTTAGTTTCAAGATACTTCTTTTGATGAGACTTTCATTGGAAAGATCCATAGGCAGGAAGGCCATGTGTGGGGAGGGAGAGCTGGCCCTCAGAACACCTCACACAAGTATGGTGTGATTCCCTCACGTAACAGTGGGGAGACTGAGGTGCTGTTGAAAGGATTTCCCCCAGACACTCACACTGCCCTCACACTGAAGAGGGCAATGTAAAGATGATTACACCATCTTCAGGCCCTGTGGTGATTTCTATCTCAGCAGGCACAATGTTGAGTGCAATTTATTTTCCTATCTTTTTCCTTAAGCGGACTACAGACTTCTTAGACAGAGGGATAGATAGGATCTTTCTTACTTGCTTTTTTAATCCCAGTGCTTACCATATATTCTGGCCATGACAGATGCTCAAAGTTGCAGAATGGATATGCAAGTGTTAGTGTCAAGTTGGATTATTACCTCAGGGAATTCATTTCTATCATCTGAGAAAGAATTCCTAGCTTATAAGAGAACCAGCAAGCTTGGCTACACCACTCATTTTATGACTGGAGCTAAATGGCTTCTGGAGAAGGAAATGGCAACCCACTCCAGTATTCTTGCCTGGAGAATCCCATGGACAAAGGAGCCTGGCAGGCTAGTCTATAGGGTCGCAAGAGTTGGAAACGACTGAGCAACTAAGCACACACACACAAACGGCTTCACCTTTTGGGGTCTCAGTCCTCTCAAGACACAAAACGAGGTGGTTGGCTGGGATGCTCTCCCAGGTCCCTCAAGTTTTAAAGTCTATGTCAGGGGTGAACCACTGCAGTGAGGCCCCACATTTAGCCCCTCACAAACAGCCTCATCTGCACCTGAGTTTCTTATGCAGAATGACTGGTGTACCCCTCAATGCATGTGGCTGCCCCTATTCTCTGGGGCAAGTCTCGCCTTCCCCCCCCTCAGTGGAGAACAGGCAGAAGCTGCGGGCAGATGAGCTGCGGAGAGAGTATCATGAAGAACAGAGGAACGAGTTTGAGAACTTTGTGGAGGAGCAAAACGACGGTAAGAGCTCATCAGTTGGTGACTTTTGGGAATTGGAAGTTGGTGGGAAAACCATGTGATCTGTCTATACTTTTCCTTAAATTTTATTTATTTATGTCCCAAGTTTTAATTAGAGGAGGGAGATAAGAGCAGCTCTACTTTCAATTCGTATCTATGAGAGTCTCAAAAAAAAAAAAAATAAATAAATAAAAAGGGAGAAAGTCACAAAAGTAGCTACAGAACCCGAGAAGGCACGGAAAAGGTCAGAACACGTAGGGTACCACTGGTTGGGGACTGTGGGGCTGGGGAGTTTTCGGTTGATAGTATTTTCTCCTCCTACTTGGGTGTGTTCTGTCTCAGTACCTACACTTGTGCCTTCGTTCCCAGAGTTGGGTTGGGAGGATTTCAAACTCACTTTCAAGTGGTTTGGATTTACATCAGTGTCATGGCTCTAGAACTGCCCATCCTGGAAAACCTAGGACTTCCATTTCCCTAGTCACTATATCAGCATTTGGTGACTGGTGGAAGCAAACCCGACAAATGAACTCAGTTCTGTACCCTCCCCGCTCCAACTTGAACATCTACAGCCCTCAGGATAGCTCCCCTCACTCATAGCATTGGGCCCCTGCAAGTTCCTACGTAGTTTGCAAACCCATCCAGTTGCTGCAAGTGTCTTGTTTGGAAAGCCTTGGCCTTCGGCTGTGTGTCTCTCACCAAGGAGTCTGCACACCTTATCCCCACCCTCTGTTCCTGGGAGATGGCTCCAGCCTCCCCTTGGGAATGCTGGTTTCAACAGGGCCTCTGGGTGTGGGCATGGGTGGACAGACAATCTACCTTCGAACCACAGCCTCCCACACTGAGGGGATTCAACTTAGTATTTATTGACTACTTTCACGTGTCACTCATGGCCAAAAATCCACAGAACATGCACAGGGTTCAGACCAGGCAGGCCAACATGTGTGTTTATTACTTTTTTGGTCTTTCTTGAAACTTCAAGATTGAAATGCTTCTGAGTAAGTTTCTGGATGCAGGTGAGAGTAGGCATTAAGACCCCAGTTAAGGTGACCTTTGTTAGAGAAAGTGTGATTTCATTTCTGAAGTCACCAACCTCCTCACTTGCTTGGTCTGGTGCATTTGAGAGGTGAGGTGCCCTTAGGGCATCTCTTAGTGGAAAGGACACAATCACCAGATCCCAGAGGGCTGCAGGCCACACCCACTGTCTTGCAGGTGACCCCTGCCTGAGCTTTGCAGACAGGTGTTGGGCAGGATCCTGGCAAATTGATTGTCCCAGAAAAAGCTAAGACTGTTGTAACTCAGAGGCAAATATTTCTGTTACAGATTTGTTTAACTTGGTGGACAGCTTGGGGCAAGGTATTTAAAAAATGAGAATGTGGCCTCTAAAATTCTTTCAGTGTTTAAAACTCATAGTATTAATAACAGCATTTTATTTTGTGCATTTTTAAATGTTTCAGGTCAAAATCCCTAGTACCTGGATGGAAAATGTTCAGTTTTCCTTCCACAATGAATCACGGTGAGGGGTGGGGCACCTGAGGGATGCCAGGTCCTCCAGCAAAGCCAGAGGAGACTGAGGCTTAGGCCTCAGGTGCTGCCCACAGATGGAAAGGCTGCAGGACACAGGCCTTCGGGGAACGTAGCGACAGCAGCTGTTGTCATCGGTTGAGCACTTGTCCTGCCAGACTCTGTACTGAACTACATAATCCTTATGGCCAATTCTCAGGTCTTACAATTTCCAGTTTCAAAAACCCAGTCTTCGAAAGAATACGTGAATGTTCAAGGTGAGATAGGTAGTAAGGAATTTAAACGCAGGTGTTTGCCAGCAAAGCCCATGTTTTTGTAAACAAAGGATGACCAAATGCATCACAGAGCTTGCTATTATTTTCTATTAACTTTCTATCCTCCCAACATTTTCCCCAAATATTCAAAAAAAATTGTGGTAAAATATACAGAATATTAAATTTGCCACCTTCACTTATTTTTTTTTAAGTGTACAATTCAGTGGCGTTTAGTACGTTCACAACTACCATCATTATTTATTTCCAAAACACTTTTATGACCTCAAACTTTGCATTAATTCCCCTATCCCCACAGTCTCTGGAAACCTCTAATATATTCTCTGTCCATACACATTTGTCTATACCACATAGTTTACAGAAGACAAATCACACAATATCTGTCTTTTTGTGTCTGGTGTGTTTCACCTAGCATGTTTCAAGGTTCATTCATGTTATAGCAGATATTAACACCTCATTCCTTTTCATGGCTGAAAACACAGACATATCTAGACATTACAGTCTATCATCTCACATTTCATCTTTTCATCTATTCCCACATGGTAATTCTGTTTAACTTTTTGAGGATGCTTTTTAAACACTGATGGCCTTGGGATGTCTGCTCGTGGTTCAGTGGTACCTAACAGTGGCTAACAAGGACAGGGAAGTTCATGCAGTCGCAAAGAGTCGGACACAGCTTACCAACCGAACAACAGTGGCTAACAGGTAGTCCTGAACTGACACCAGGAGCCTAATCTTATAGCTTCAAAAATGCGTTATTTGGGTTCTTTATCAACTGAGCCACAACGGAAGCCCTATTCAGAAACACATCTCATCAAAGGCAGAAAAATTAAGATTTCTTACTCATTAAAAACTCCCTTCTGTTCTTTCTAGCTTTTTACTATGAAACATTTCAAAAATATGGAAAAATATGTATTAGAACAAACCCTCATATAACCATCACCCAGAATCAGCAATTATCAAGATTTTCCTGCACTTGCTTGGTCCAGCCCTTTTCCCAATTAACTGTAACAATGTAACTTTATTTTTAAAGCTAAGAAACAGAGGGAAAACCTCACTCACAATCTCATCACTTGAAATTGACAGTGATTTCCTTCCATGAGTTTTTCAACAGTATGCTTTTGCAATCTATTTTTCTGCTGCTGTGATTTTGTATTGTCTTAGTTGGTGAGTCTCCGGGCCAGTTTTTACATGTAGTTATCCCATCTGTGCTGGCTGAGCAGGAACATGCACTGAATGGAATGTAGGATCGTAGTTTCTGCTCTCCTGGCAACTAGCTCTAGGCTAGATCTGTAAAAGGGAGGCTTTAGATTTGGTATCCTTTTAGGCCCTTCCAGCTGGGACATTCTGTCACCCATGTACACAGGCACAATGGTTCATGTCACGGGGGCAGAGTGGATACTTTGGGGGGACTTGATGGCTGTGCCCAGATCCGAGCCCTCCATCCTCATATGAGGACTTCATCTCTTGTCCCCAGAACAGGAAGAGAGAAGCCGGGAGGCCATCGAGCAGTGGCGCCAATGGCATTACGACGGCCTGTACCCATCCTATCTCTACAACCGCCACCACATCTGACCTGTTTGAGGGACACAGAAGATGGAGCCTGAGACACCCGCTCATCCCTGGTATTCGGGCACCTCTCCTGCACACAAACAGGCCCCTTCACAGGGCCTCAGTCACCAAGGGCCTTCTGTTCTCATGGATGGAAACATCCAGGCTTGCGTTTCTTAGCAGATGATTTTCTGAGGTGAGCAAAGGCCTGTGGGGCCTCCTGGTATCCCTCCTAGAGGTTCCCTGTTGCTTCACCATTGCTCCCACACTGAAACTCCTGGTCCACAGAAAGATGAGAAATCACAGTAGAGAGAAAAGATCGTGTATCTGCTTACAGCTTATGAATAAAAACTCTGAACACTGTATTGTCTTCTTGAATCTCATGCTGAGGGGCGCCAACTTGTCCCTTCCAAATGACAGTGGGGCTCACACAGACTTGGGGGTCAGGAAGCCTGGACTTGGGAGCATGTCTCACTATTTCATCAGCCTGTCTCAGTAGTTATGTGACTGAAAGGGACCTGTAAATGCAACTGTTTGGGTAAAAACCATTCTCTGAGCCAGGTGCTTCTCACATCTCTAAAGTCTTAAGGTTCAATGGTGGTTTCTTAATGGCATCAATCAAAAGCCGGGGTTACAGTTAGGCCGGCTGTAACAAAAGTAGCCAGCAGATAAGGTTCAGTTTTAGTATCATCTTCTTTTTCTTCATAGTATTAGTTTGCTAGAGCTTCCGTAACAACGTGCCAGAAACTGGGAGACTTAACAACAATGAACATTTATTCTCTCACAGTTCTGGAAGCTGGGAGTCTGAAATCAAGGTGTTGGCAGGGCCACACTCCCTCCAAAGGCTCCAGGAGAGGTCCTCCTTTGCCTCTTCTAATTTCTGGGGGCTCAGTTGTCCCCTGGCTTGTGGCAGCATTGCTCCAGTCACTCCTTGCACCATCACGTGGCCTTTACTCCCCATGTCTCCACACACTCCTCCCCGTGTCTCTCTTCTCTTGTTGTAAAGACACCAGTCATTAAAGGCCCACTCTGCCACCTCAATAACTTAATTACATCTGTAGAGACCCTATTTCAAAATAAGGTCAATATTCACAGGTCTTAGGAGTTAGGTTTCTGTATATCTTTTCCTGGGAAACAACTCAGCCCATAACAGTGCCCTCTCTTGTTCCAAGGGCTCTACCTTCCTGCCACAGACTAAGCACTAGGTTACTTCCAGCCTTGCTCCCAACTGTCTTCAGGGATTCCACACTAAGAATGCAGAAAACTCAAGAACAATGTTAAGTGGGCACCTCTGTGGGATCAGACGATCATCTTTCTTCTCAAAGATGAAGAAAAAGCATGCACTCAGGCCTTCTCCCAGTCCCCTCCCCTGGGTCTTCTGCTTCCCGCTTGCCTTGGGTCCCTGGCTGGTTAGTTCAGCCTCTTTGGAAGCAGGTTTCCAGGGCAGTATAGGGCAACTTTTTTTTTTTGAGGAAAAGCCGCTGAGGTGGAGCAATTAGTTAGATCTGGACACGTTACAATGACTACAAAGTAACTTTTTTAAAGACTAGGATAAAAGTCTTAAAAATACTCTAGTGATCAAGCAATTATGCACATTCCAAACTGCCACATGTATAGTCATCACATTATTTCCTCACACAAACTCCAAGCAGGAGCTGAACTAGCCTTGAGAAGGTAGGAAGGGGACTGGGCAAACTCTACCACTAAATGGTATTACCTGGGCAGGTGGAAGAGGGGAGCCACTCTCTTCTTAGGAGTCCTGCGATTCATCATTTGGAGAGAGAGGCTTGGGGCACAAGTGAAGACCCAACACAACAAAAGTCAAAGTTGTGCCCAATTTTTTTAAACATGACACAATTGTGTTTACCTATCAGCAGCTGAGGCTTACAATATTTTGATTATGCCCTTTTGGGGATCACTGAGATGTCTGCTCTAATGTTATGCAAGTCTTAGATGTCTCTGTGTATGAAAACTAAACATAAACTGAACCAAAAGGAAATCAGTGAAACCCAACCTACTCAATCCATATATTCCCAATGGCCACCCACCCGCCTCCGGGCATGTTTTCAACAGACAGGCTCTTTAGGAATCCCCCTGCTCCCCACAGTGCTCACTGCACGTACCAGGCACTTCAAATTAGAAGGTGAAAGCAGAGGAAAAAACTGGCAAGAAACAAAAACTGCAGATGCTTCAGTACTTCATTAGCTATTATCTGATGAGACTGAAATTATTTGCAAAGAGTGAGTATTTCTAAGTTTTGGAACATAAAGCTAAACAGACCAAAATGGAATTCTGCTGTTTGTCCTCCACCTCTGCAGGCTCTGGTTTACACTGGAGAAATCAGTCAGCTTGAGGGAGGCAAAGGTCAGAGACAGTCCTCTCTGCGCTTCAGGGGAGACTCAGATATGCATCCCACCCACTTCCTATTCCACCCTGCAAAGTAGCACAACAGGGAGGCTTGGCAAATGCGCAAGGTAGACCCCCTGTACTCTCCATGGCAAGGCTCCCTCTTGCACCCAGCCCCGCACACAGATCAGAAATTCTTGCTAACAGGCATGCAGGAGCCACAATGCCTCTCCTCAGCTTGGTTACCCAGGAAAGGTGGGTTACCTGAGAGACGAGGTTGTCATGGGGCAGGTGCAAGCTCTGCTGACAGCCAGCTCAGGTCCTGAGCCAGGGTTGCTGGCTGCTGGGCCTATGCTCTACCCACACAAAATGACCTCTTGGTTGGCCAAAAGTCAGACACCATACCAGCAGATTCAGTCTCTGACCTTTAAGTTGGTAACCCCAAGTTATGAGGGTGTGTTTTCACATGCCCAGATGTACTACAGAGAAAAGGCAAAGCACTGCTCTCTCAGCTCAGCCAGGGAACAAGAGGAGCCACAGACTGGCTCATATGGTGAAAATCACTCAGTCGTTGCCTTCTGGCAGGAGAGCCAGGATTAGGTGCATGGCAGCCGATGAGGTCTGACTCAAGGCCATACCCTGCAGCCACCTGGCTCAAAAACCCTGCTGCGTGCATAGGAGGGAATGCTGGAGTCATATAGACGTCAAATACAAAGAAAAGTCTGGGTTAGTGGCCAGATCAAAATAACAAAATGGCCTGTCCTTGCCTCTTCAGTGACTACGTTTGGCACGTTAACTTGAGATAAAGACCTTTGGCAGAAAAAATTCTATTACTGAGTTCTACCCCCATCCTTAACAAGGTCCCCACTGTATCTCAGGGTTTTAGAATTTCTTCACTCAAAGCCAATTGCAGCCATTTCTCGGGCAGGGAGAAAGATGCCAAAGGAAACAGAACTGGAATCTGGGTAGCAGGATTTCATAGGAATTACACTAATGGAGAATCCATATTTTCAGCAACTGGCCTTATCAAAAGGGTAGCCCTTGGGACACTCTTTTAACTAACGCTTCTCTGTTCTTTCCTTACTATTTCCTATTCCTTCAGGGTTTCCAGGAAAGAGACTGAAAAACCTTGTCAAAAGATGAACTGGTAAAAACCCGTCTTTTCACACAATTTTGTATGTTGTCATTTTCTTCATTATCTTCTCTTTTTTAGAGTGCATGTGCTCCAAGGAGATTTTGCAACTTATTATCTTGTGCCTTTGTTTATTTAGATTTTTGGAAGGAGGTGCTAATTTTCCTGAGACCCAGAATGATTTTAAAAATTAACAAAAAACAAAAAAACCCAAAAAACTTGACATGTGCTTTTTATCAGTTTGATTTCATTAGAAGTTCATTTCTAATTTCTTTTCAATCAATTATGTTCTAATCCTTAGCAAGATTTTTATAACTTAAGAGTTAAAGGATCTGTCTAAAAGGAAACTGGTTACGTATTAATAGTCTAGTTCACAACTGGAACTTTGGCATACTCTGATCTTATGTATGGCACTTTAAAAAAAGTTCTGTCCACTTTCCATATTATTTTTTCAAATAGGAACCTATTTACAAAGTTCCAAGTTACAAAGGAGTCTATTTACAAGTTTGCAAGTTTCGCATGGTCTCAGGCTACAAGGCCAATAAATATGCATTGTATTTCTGTATACTAGCATGTATGCAAAATAACTGAAATTTAAAATGGAAAAAACGCCATTTATGACATCATAGAACTATTTAAAAATAGATATGTATACTGAAACCAGTAAACACTGCTGGGAAAATTAAAGGCTCAGATAAATGAAGAGATATATTATATTCAGATGAAAATTCTTAAAATTATAGACTATACACAATCCTAATAAAATTTTCAGCAGGGTTTTTCAGGTAGAAATTGATAAGCTTATTCAAATTCACCTCAAAATGCAAAGGACCTAGAACTGCCAAAACAAATTTTAAAAACAAGTTGGAGGACTAATACTACCTGATTCCTACACTTATATAGCTACAGTAACTAAGACAGTGGTACTAGCATAAGGAATGACATGCAGATTAATTTAACAGAACTAAGTCCAGAAGTAGACCCTAATGGTCAACTGATTTTCTGACAAAGTGAAAATATAGCATCTTCACTGAGTGGTACTGTAACAATTGAATGTTCATTTGGAAAACAATGACCCATAATCCTTAATTCCCAGCTTAAACAGAAATTAACTTGAAATGGATCATAGACCTAATGAAAAGTGAAAGTCTCTCAGTCGTGTCCAACTCTTTTCAACCCCATGGACTATACAGTTCATGGAATTCTCCAGGTCAGAATACTGGAGTGGGTCAGTTCAGTTGGTCAGTCGTGTCTGACTCTTTGCGATCCCATGAATCACAGCACGCCAGGCCTCCCGGTCCATCACCAACTCCTGGAGTTTACCCAAACTCATGTCCATGGAGTCAGTGATGCCATCCAGCCATTTCATCCTCCGTCGTCCCTTCTCCTCCTGCCCCCAATCCCTCCCAGCATCAGGGTCTTTTCCGATGAGTCAACTCTTCACATGAGGTGGCCAAAGTATTAGAGTTTCAGCTTCAGCATCAGTCCTTCCAATGAACACCCAGGGCTTATTTCCTTTAGGATGGACTGGTTGGATCTCCTTGCAGTCCAAGGGACTCACAAGAGTCTTCTCCAACACCACAGTTCAAAAGCATCAATTCTTCAGCACTCAGCTTTCTTTACAGTCCAACTTTCACATCCATACATGACCACTGGAAAACCATAGCCTTGAATAGATGGACCTTTGTTGGCAAATGTTATCTAGGTTAGTCATAACTGTCTTTCCAAGGAGTAAGTGTCTTTTATTTCATGGCTGCAATCACCATCTGCAGTGATTTTGGAGCCCCCAAAAATAAAGTCTGACACTGTTTCCCCATCTATTTCCCATGAAGTAATGGGACCAGATGCCATGATCTTCGTTTTCTGAATGTTGAGCTTTAAGCCAACTTTTTCACTCTCCTCTTTCAAGAGGCTTTTTAGTTCCTCTTCACTTTCTGCCATAAGGGTGGTGTCATCTGCATATCTGAGGTTATTGATATTTCTCCCGGCAATCTTCATTCCAGGTTGTGCTTCTTCCAGCTCAGTGTTCCTCATGATGTACTCTGCATATCAGTTGTATACACTAGTGTCTGTTAATCTCAAACGAATCTATCCCTTGCCCCAATTTCCCCTTTGGTAACAGTAAGTTTGTTTTCTATGCCTGTGAGCCTATTTCTGTTTTGTAAATAAGCTCACTTGTACCATTTTTAAAGATTCCACATATATGCTATTTGTCTTTGTCTTAGTGTAATCATCTCTAGGTCCATCCATGTTGCTGTAAATTACATTATTTCATTCATTTTTATGGCTAAATGGGAAGGTATGGAATACACTGTGTATATACAACCCCTCCATCTTTATCCATTCATCTGTTGATGGGGCATTTAGGTTGCTTCCATGTCTTGGCTACTATAAATAGTGCTACAATCAACATTGGGGTGCATGTATCTTTTCAATTACTTTTCTCCAGACATATTTCCAGGAATGGGATTGCAGGATAATATTGTAACTATTTTTAGCTTTTTAAGGAAACTCCACACTATTTTCCATAATGGGTGCACCAATTTACTGGAGTGGTTAGCCTTTCCCTTCACCAGGGGATCATCCCAACCCAGGGACCGAACTCAGGTATCCCGCATTGTGGGCAGATTCTTTACCAGCTGAGCCACAAAGGAAGCCCAAGAATACTGGAGTGGGTAGCCTATCCCTTCTCCAGCAGATCTTCCCAACCCAGGAATCAAACCAGGGTCTCCTGCATTGCAGGCAGATTCTTTACCAATTGAACTATGAGGGAAGACCTTACAGTAAAGCTAAAACTAGGTAACACCTATCTGCAAAAAGCACTTGCATCTAAACACTGAAAGAATTCTTTCAACTTGACCTAGTAAGAAAGTAAACAGATATATCACCAAAAAGATATACAAATGGCCAACTGCACAGGAAAAGATGTCATGAGGGAAACGCAAATTAAAACAATAAGATACACCCATCAGATGGCTAAAATTGAAAAGGCTGACAATACCAAGTACTGGTGAGGATGTGGAGCAAATGGAACTCTCATGCATCTATAGGCATGTAAAATCATACCACTCGGAAAATAGTTCAGTGGTTTCTTATAGAGGTAAACATACACTTTTCAGAAATCCCATTCTTATTTACTGATACCTAAGAGAAACAAAAATATATCCACAGAAAGACTTGTATCTGAATATTGTTATTTATTCATTTCATAACAGCCCCAAATTAGAAACAATTCAACCCAAATTATCAATAGGTGAATAATGACATATAGTAACATAATAAATGACTTAAGTGACATATCCCTACTATGAAATATTAAACAATAAAAAATGAACTACGGACACAGGCAACAACATGGCTTTATTTCAAAATATGCAAAGTATAAGAGTATGTTCTGTTTTGACTCCATTTCTATGAAATTCTAGGAAACACAGATCTAAATAGCTCAGTGATGGATGTGACCAGGGCATATGGCTTGACTGGGAAGTGGCAAAGGCAACATTTTAGGGTAATGGCAATGCCCTCTATCTTGCCTTTGGTGGTGGTTATGTGGGTGAATAAATTCGCCAACATTTACCAAACGATATACTTAATATGTGTGCTCTTTGCCGTGTGAAATTTAGCCCTTAATAAAGTTGACTTAAAAAAAATACCAATAGTGAAGTCTCTGCTCACTACTGTCTGCTCAGGCAACATTATCACAGACTTAGTTGCAATCTATGTTTCAAATCACTTAATTTTCTAATCTGCAAAATGAGAACTCTGGTCTGGCCCTGTTTTGGGAAATATTACACTGTTGTTACTCATTATTTGTGGATTCTGTGTTTTTCCAAAATCACCTAATAACTAAATTTTACTTCTAATTCCAAAAATAGTACCTGTGGTGTTTTCTTGTGGTCACTACGGACACGTACATGTGCAGACTAACAAGAAACTTGAGTTGCTCCTAGCTGAGGTCAAAGCAACATTTTGCTAATTTCAGCTCTGATACTGTAAAAAGATGTCCTTTTCGTGCCACGTTTGTTACATTGTTGTGCTTTTTTGAGGTGCTTTTGATGATGAAAATGGCTCCCAAGCGGAGCGCTGAAGTGCGATCTAGTGTTCCTGAGGGCAAGAAGGACGGGATGCATGGATCATCCAGAGAAAATGCATGTGCTGAGATCAGCTTCATTTGGTCAGGAGTCACAGGGCTGTCGACTGTGAGTTACATGTTAATGAATCGACAATATATATATTAAATAAGGTTTCTTTAAACATATAATATAAAGTTATTTATCGAGCCAGTGAAGAAAACGTGACTAGAGGCTCACGGAAACCTAACCTGTATTTCCTCTAGGAGCAGTGACTGTGTATCTGCTAGCTCAGTTGGTAAATTCATGAAACAATTACTATGAATAACAAAAACCCACTGTATATGTATTTCTAGTCTTTCTTTCCTTTCTCAGTGAAAAGGCTTTGAGTTTTCACCACCTCAATTACCGCTGTCTGGCTTTTCTCCAAAACACAAGTCAATTTTATTGGCTATGTGGTCTGACTGTGTAGGACATGGCAGGTCTCTTCTCCATTTGATCTGGAGAGTTCAGCTGTGGAGATATTCTTGGCTCTCTTTAATTTTCAAAACTTCCACAGCTTTTTCACAAACTACTGTCAAGCTATGCCCACTGATTTCTTCCACCATTTGTACCTGTTATTTTCTTTAGATACATGGTTCTTTCTTTCCTCAATACTGACAAATACAGAATTTCATTTTTGGAGCCCATCATCCTTCTTGTGAGTGGTGCAGTTTCCAAATCTCTCCCCATGGCATCCGAAGTGTCTGCTTTACCTGTAAGAGCAGAGGCTGAGACGGGCTGCTATCAGTGACAACTTGGGCAAACAGATTTACACTCCTGAATTTAAAAAATTAATGTTGTCAGACACATTTAGTCTCTTATAAACATCTAGTTTTACTTTTATCATCAACTTTTACACAAAAACTCAACACATGCAATTGCTCTCTGTCAACTTTCCTATACATCAATTTGTAATGTTTTTAAAAGTTGAAAACTGGAAAATTTTAAAAGCTGAAATTCAATGTTTTCAGTTCTCTTTGGAGACAATTCCACACTCCTCATTCAGAAGCTTCTTATTTGCTATTCTGGATCATTGTTACCTAAAATAGTTCAGTTTTCCATCTGTTGTTCGGAAAGGGAAAGTAGTTTAACAAAACTCAAGAGAAAGATAATTTTCTTTAAAAAGCCACTTATTTCCTCTAAACAAACAAACAAAAAAGGCACAGGGAGTTCTCTGTGGCCTACTGTTAAGATTCTGGGCTTTCATTGTTGTGGTGTGGATTCAATCCCTGGTCAGAGCACTAAGATCTTGCAAACTGTGCAGCATGCCCAAAACAAACAAAATAAACCCCCTCTCCCCTAAAAAGGCATTAAAAAAAAATCTATTGTGAAGATCAGAATACTGTGATCAACTATGGAGGACATGACCATTTTTGTGTGCTTAGACCACCATGTACTTACTCTCTTCTGATTATACAATAATACACACTGGTAAAGAGGGTAGGAGGATTAAAGACTGGCCTTGTGATGAACCATACTTTTAATGTAAATGAGTATGTGCCCCCTCCGGCCCACCTACCTCTCTCACCCCTGAATATTCTAACAAAACACACACAAACAGCATCCCCTCGTGGAAGCCCCTGAAAACCTATAGTAAGTGAGAAGTAACTTGATTAATATTTTAATTATTCAAAATTTAAAAGTTAAATTTAAAAACAGGGGCATCTACATTCAGCTCACCCATCCATCTTTATAAGAATGTTACTGCACAACATATAAAGAAATGAATCTGAACTCTCACAACACCCTTGCTTCAAACAAGAACATGCTTCTTATACAGGGAGGGGTCTTCAAAGAGCAACCTGCAGCTCAGTGTCCAGGTGGCTGCTCAGGTGTGACCTACTTCAGACCCATAGCTGTTTTAAGTTTATGGGACAAACACATCTACTTGAAATGAGCCACCAAAAATATAAGAATTTCACGTGCTTTTGGTTATTTTTGAGATTTAAACATTTTTTCTGTTTAGAAAAAAAACAAAACAAAACAAAAATACATTCCTCCTGGAAAGTGAAATACACCTAAAAGTGTGTGACCTTAAGGGGAACACAAGCCTCAGACAAAGAAACTTCTACACACAGAGCTGACTTTGATGGAATCTAAGGCATGTGAAATTTATTCCTGGCTCTTGAAAACCTGAATCACCTATCTCCCACAACCATGTCCTTTTAAGAGTTATGTTCCTACTATAATACCATCCTGGGAGAAATATGTATTATTTCTAGCTAGAGTTTAAATCTCAAAATAATAATCCTACCAACTGACTCAATCGTTAGGTGGCATTCACTTGGGTCAAATGGTGTTTGCAAACTCAGGTTGCCCAAGCAGAGGACTCTCCTAAATGAAGTAGCCTGCATGTCGGACCTATCGGTTCAGTTCAGTGGCTCAGTAGAGTCTGACTCTTTGTGACCCCATGGACCGCAGCATGCCAGGATTCCCTGTCCATCGCCAACTTCCAGAGCCTACTCAAACTCATATCCATCGCATCAGTGACGCCACCCAACCATCTCATCCTCTGTTGTCCCCTTCTCCTCTCGCCTTCAATCTTTCCCAGCATCAGGGTCTTTTCAGATGAGTTGGTTCTTTGCATCAGGTGGCCAAAATATTGGAGTTTCAGCTTCAGCATCAGTCCTTCCAATGAGTATTCAGGACTGATTTCCTTTAGGATAGACTGGTTGGATCTCCTCGCAGTCCAAGGGACTCTCAAGAGTCTTCTCCAACACCACAGTTCAAAACCATCAATTCTTCAGTGCTCAGCTTTCTTTATAGTCCAACTCTCACATCTGTACGTGACTATTGGAAAAACCATAGCCTTGACCTGATGGACCTTTGTAATGTCTCTACTTTTTAATACACTGTCTAGGTTGGTCATAGCTTTTCTTCCAAGGAGCAAGCGTCTTTTAATTTCATGGCTGCAGTCACCATCTGCAGTAATTTTGGAACCCCGAAAAATAAAGTCTGACACTGTTTCCACTGTTTCCCCATCTATTTCCCATGAAGTGATGGGACCAGATGCCATGATCTTCGTTTTCTGAATGTTGAGTTTTAAGCCAACTTTTTCACTCTCCCCTTTCACTTTCATCAAGAGGCTCTTTAGTCCTTCTTCACATTCTGCCACAAGGGCAGTATCATCTGTGTATCTGAGGTTATTGATATTTCTCTTGGCAATCTTGATTCCAGCTTGTGCTTCATCCAGCCCGGCATTTTGCATGATGTACTCTGCATATAGGTTAAATAAGCAGGGTGACAATATACAGCCTTGATGTACTCCTTTCCCTATTTGGAAACAGTCTGTTGTTTCACATCCAGTTCTGACTGTTGCTTCTTGACCTGCATACGGATTTCTCAGGAGGCAGGTTAGGTGGCCTGGTATTCCCATCTCTTTAATTTCCCACAGTTTTCTGTGATCCACACAGTCAAAGGGTTTGGCATAGGCAATAAAGCAAAAGTAGATGTTTTCCTGGAACTCTCTTTTTCAATGATCCGGCGGATGGTGGCAATTTGTTTTCTGGTTCCTCTGCCTTTTCTAAATCCAGCTTGAACATCTGGAAGTTCATGGTTCATGTACTGCTGAAGCCTGGCTTCAGAATTTTGAGCATTACTTTGCTAGTGTGTGAGATGAGTGCAATTGTGCGGTAGTTTGAGCATACTTTGGAACTGCCTTTCTTTGGGACTGGAACAAAAACTGACCTTTTCTAGTTCTGTGGCCACTGCTGAGTTTTCCAGATTTGTTGGCATATTGAGTGCAGCACTTTTACAGCATTGAACAATTCAGAAAACATTTATTAAGTTCCTTGTATACACAATTTTTAAACTCTCCATCCACCCAACATTCACTGAACACCAGTAGTATAACACTGGGCTTGGCACCTGGAAATTGAACCACACTAAAATATACAAGCTAGCAGCTTGTATATTTGTGGATAAATATATGATATTTATATCATATCATATAATATATTGTGGATAAACAAACCCACTACAGTAAGTTTTCTGCCACAGCAACGCTCAAAATACAGCAATAGACTGGAGGAAGGAGCAGTAACTGCCCCCAGGGATAATGGGTGGGTATCACAGAGAAGAAAAACTGGAGTTGCTTGTTTTTACCTTTCATCATGGTATCTTACAACATATATGACAATACAGACACAAGCACCAGTCTCCATGTACCCATGACCTGGCTAAAATAATTACAAACTCGGCCCCTTTTGGTTCACTGAAACCCCCAAGTGCTGCCACCCAACCCTTTGTTTTGCTCTGAAAGCCAATCCTCAACATTTTTATCTGTGTTTGAAGACTGACCTGGAAAGGATCTTCGATGAGTAACACTCAACTCCCCATCTATTTTTCTGCTTGTGACCCTGCCAGAGTCATATACCCTAATTCCTGCTGGTGACACGAAAACCTGGGCTGGTTCAGGGCAAAGACCTAAGACGTTATGGGCACCTCTGAGTTGGGTGCAGAACAAGATGGAGCTGATTCAATGAGACTTCATCCTGCCTTATCTGGAATGCTGACCACATTCTTTGAGCCCTTGGTGCTCTTAAAACTGCTATTTCTTTAGAAGCTTACTGAGCACCTAATGTTTGTATACAATGTGGTTACAGCCCACACTGGACTTCTCTCAGAGCTCAGTTGGTAAAGAATCCAGTTTGATTCCTGGGTCGCGAAGATCTGCTGGAGAAGGGATAGGCTACCCACTCCAGTATTCTTGGGCTTCCCTTGTGGCTCAGCTGGTAAAGAATCTGCCCACAATGCGGGAGACTTGGATTTGATCCTTAGGTTGGTAAGATCCCCTGGAGAAGGGAAAGGCTACCCACTCCAGTATTCTGGTCTGGAGAATTCAGGCCAGAATTCAGTATAGTCCATGGGGTCACAAAGAGTCGGACATGACTGAGTGACTTTTCACTTCACTTCACAGTCCACATTCCCATGAGCCCACTGCAACCTCAGACTGTATGGGTCTTGTCCTGGTGGCTAAGCTGCCCCAGAGTTGGGTCCTGTCACCACCTTGATCTTCCCTGGGTGGGGAGCCTGGTGCATCTGAATGTCTGGGCTATCTACCTCCCATCACTTCAGAGTTTTCTCTCAACATCCATGCAGTTAGTTACCTAACCCAGAGCATGACCCTGGACTTCCTCTCCAGCACAATCTGTCTGTTCCTTTGAGGCCATCCACCACTGCCCACCTCCATCATCATCCTTCTGTCCAGGCGCCCAAAACATCTCAGGCCTCTGTGCTCTTACCTGGGAAGCTCCATTTCTCTCACTGATGATGAAAGTCACACCTACTGTGCTCCTGCACACATACACCATCTCACAAGAGTCCATGCCACCCCTTCATTTTGCTGATGGGGAAACTGAGGACGGGCACCTCAGCCACAGTCCCAGAACCAGTGAGCAGAAGGGTCCAACTTGAGCATAACCACAAGTCCCAGTGATCCTGGATCTAAAATTCTTAGTGTGTCTAATAAACAATATCTGCAAATCGGAAACTCCACAGGATTCTCCTTGTGAGATGTTTCTGTTTTCCAATTGGGTTTCATGGTTTCTCTAGTTTTACAGTTGTTTTGGTTAGAGGTTTCAGTTTCTTTAAGCCATATTTAAACAAAACCATATTTTAAAATGATGAAATTTTAGGTATTTCTATTACAGAGCTCCACAATAATAATGTAAGGGCACAAAGAACCATATAGATATGAACTGAAATGCCACATGGGTCAGTGACTTGATTTTCAAGAACAAAATGGAGGTAACAGCAGAATCAACAGAAGGAACATGGGTTTTAATATTGTGAGACTATATCAAGGGTAATGGTCATAATTTTCTAAATGGCAAAATGTTATATTAACTTTAGAGTTTTGAGTGCACATTTCAAGATCATTTAGTCCAACCTTCCTCATTTTACTGATGAGGAAACTGAAGCACAGAAGTTAGGCAGGTTACCTGAGCTAAATTCATTCTTTTGCCTTTGGCTGTCCACATACCAGAACCTTACTGTGATTTAAGAAGTGATATCATATACTCTATAACCCAAGAGACAGAGAAACACAATTCTTTATCTACCTTTTGGTATCTCGATTTTCCACTTAAAGGTCATGTTAAATTTGATGTTAAACCAATGCAAAGTTGTAGGCTTAATAGTATTCAACTGTGTCAATCAGGAACATGGGTAATTCAGAGCCAAAACTTTGCTTTTCCAGAACCACAAGGGGCAATGTAAGCTGTGGGTACCTGTTTGAAGTCAGGGCTATTTAAGGCTATTCAGAAATTTGGCATGTTCTTCTCCTCTTGGTAACAAGGTTTCTCCTCCTATCTTTGGACCTGTCTTTTCCTAGAAAAACAGAAACAGTTTAATAAGAAATGGGTCAACAGTATTTGGATGGGTCACTAAAATCTATCACCTTACAGATGACATACCTTTAACATTCCGTCCCGTTCCCATTTGAAGAGGCCACAATTACTGAAACGGAAAAGATGGGATTGACTCAGTGATGAGGTTACAGGTCCACATACATGAAGATAATAGTGCTCCTTGCACTTTGGGGGAGATTCACCTCATTTAAGCAGAAGCTCACTAAGGTGAGATTCATATTCCAGTTTATATTCTACTGCTACTGAAAATACACATGTCAGTGATCTGAGCAACGGTTTTGAAGTGTGTCAAAAGCCAGATACTTCAGAAAAGGAATTTCATATGGTAGGGCTGCATAGGGCTATGCACTCTACAGGTGAGAAGAGTGAGCTTGGTTTCCAGGGAAGGTCACTGGGATGACCCTCAGATTGAGAAAGCCAGCCTACAGTGACAAGAAGCCCATGGCTTGTTCCTTTCTCCTTTTCTGGAACTCAACGGTTGTGGTAAGAGAAGATTACTCTTCCTTTGGGTTTAAGCAATGCTTCCCCATTTTCAGTAGTGAGAACAGGGAAGACAGTGACTTTTCCATTGAAAGGTCACTGTTAAGTTTGAGGCCAAAGCAACACAACAGGAAGAAAATCTTTTCCTGGTCCAGAGATTTTTCACTCTCTTTAGTCAAAGGGCCTAGAGACTCATTTTCATTGTTTAACATGGCAGTTGTGTCCAACCCTGAGAAGGCAGGGGGATACTATGGGGAAAGCTTATTTTCTAGCAATTTTACACTGGGGAGAGAGAAACAACTGAAATACAGTTGTTTCAAAGTCATGGGACTGTGGCTCCCAGGAGCCTTGGATCTGAGAGGGTCTTAGGCATAGGGCCACCCCATCAGGCTCATCCTTTCTCCCCATCTTCCTTAGACCCTACTCTGAGCATCAGCTGAAAAGGACTTAGCCCAGAGCCTCTCCATCACCTTCCCCAGCTACAGACCTGTTTAATATCTACTGAGATAACTTTCACAGCCTACTACCAGATCAATGATGATATTACACACAACTCACTGTCAGACAATTATAACACATGGGCCAACTCCAGCCTGCCAGAGTTTTCATGAATTTTTTTAGACACAGCCATGTCTATTTGAGTATTACCTATGACTGGTACAACATGTTTGAGTAGTGGTAAAACAGACCACAGGGCTGGCAAAGCCTAATATATTTACCATTTGGCCTTTTACAGAAAAAGTTTGCCCATTTCTGCTCTAGATCAAGAACTGACAAGCAAGAGACCAGAGAAAGCACAGGTTCTTAAAAAAGTAACAGTGCCACCTGGGGGCTGAAAAGCATCATATTCTTTCATTTGAGTTGCACTTACGCTTATCCTTAACGATCACATTTCTCTGATGCTCTGTTGTTTTATACAAGCTCTTGCTGTTACAATATTTTGGAGAGAAGTCAAGTATCAATATATGAATAGGTACTTTAAACAATTCTAATCTCAATTGTTAAAAAAAAAAAAGCACAAACCAGGTCTGACAAGGGGATGAACCAGCATGGGGTTTGGGTTCCTCCACCCCCACCCTCATTCCAAATCAGCTGTGGAGAAACTTGACATGAGAGTGAAGTTGGGCTCCAAGAAATAAACAACAACCCAAATGAAATAAGTGAACAGCAACAAAAAGTAGTGAGGATAAGCTGGTGAAACATTCTCGGGAAGACTAAAAGTGATATCAAAATTGCCTCAAGTTCCAAAGACTCAACATCATATAGCCCACCACCCAAGCTCCATTTAGTCAACAAACATTTCTGATAACCTAGTGTCAGTCACTATATTTAGTACTGGGGGTACAGTCATGAAAGGGGGAGGATCCCTTCCCTCCAGGAGCAGTTGGGGATACCCAGCAGCTGAAAGGAGGCACAGAACAAAGCTGACCCTCTTGGGGTCAAGGACCGTCCAAAGTTTCTAGGGAACAGCATCACCCAGGAATTGCAAAAAGGTTCAGGAAGCCTATGGGACCAAGAACCCCAGGAATTCTCATACCTGCAGTGCTTCTGGGGGAGTCTGTCAAGGGAGATAGTTCTGTTTCCACAGGGACACTTGAAAAACCTCTTCACACCGTCATGCCAGTGGTGCTCATGCTGCTCGCTGACGCAGGTCTCCAGAGGCCTGAAGTGGGTGTAGGCACACTGCACAGAACCAGCACAAAGATCCGGTCAAGAGCTCTGAAGGAGAGAGGAGCCAGCTGCCATGCAGCCTGCCCCTTAGAACCTCTGTTCTCTTGTCACTACCAGGCAGTGACTAGTGGAGTTACCACCTTTCAGGTGCAGTGATCCCTGTGATTTCTTGACTTTCCCCCTATTAATACCATTTTTTCTCATGTTTGCCCCAACTTCAGGTGTAAAATTCACAGTAATCTTCTGTGACATCAAGACAATAGCTAGGGAGAAGGAAGAAAAGGACTGGAAATTTCTTAGTAGCTTCAGTTAGTCTACACGGTATTCACTCTAGTCCCTGATTGTAAGACTACAGGTTATAGGCATGGGGCCTATTTAGGAAGGATGATGAGCTGAGCTGCTTTTTCCTTTTTCTTACAAGCCCTCTGAAAAGGATTATAAGCTTATTACTACTCCTATTTCATAAGCTGTAAAACCAAGAAAGATCTTAAGTAATTTAATTTTAATCCTAAAAAGGACTGAATAGAACAAGAAATGGTAGGAGAGGGTTGAAACAGAATCAGGACAGTGCTATGTAATTTCTGGTAATCACACTGAGTCTAGATGAACAACTTTTGGCCTTGGCAGCCTCAAAGAGTGCAGAGTACAGTGGTATGCCAATTGTGTTAGGCAAAATAATGCTCTCATGATATGCACACCCTACTTCCTGGAACTCACAAGTATGTTATGTTACTGGCAAAGGGGAATTCAGGTTGCAGATGGAATGAAGGTTGCTAATCAGTTGATTTTAAGATTGGGAAATTATTCTGGATTGTCCAGGTGGGCCCAAAGGATTCACAAGAGTCCTCAAGAGTGGGAGAGAGAAAAGGAGGTTGGAGCCATGTGCTGAGAGGACCCCACCTTCCACTGTTGATTCTGATGATGGAGGAAGGGGCTACGAGTCAAGGTATGTAGGCAAGCACTAAAAGCTGGAAAAGGCAAGAACATGGATTCTCCCCTGGAGCTCTAGAAAGGAATGTACCCTATTGACACCTGGATTTCACCCCAGCAAAACCCACATAAAATTCTGACCTATAGAACTGTGAGATAATATATCTGTGCTGTTCTGAGCCCCCAGTTGGTGGCCATTTGTTAAGCAGCAACAGGAAAGGAATACACCAGCTCTGTCCTAATATGGCCATCTTGTCATAGGAAAAGCTGTCCTCTAAGGTAAAGGCTTTACTGACTGCACTTTTGCAAAGGAGTAGTTGGTTAAGTGCTGCCCCTCCAAATATAAAGAAGAATCTAAGGTTTTAAAAATAAAGTCAGAGAAAGTTGTAAGCTAAGCCTCTTCTTCCTCTTACACACGCTCACAATGCTGATTAGTTATGCAGGTATATTCAAAAGGAATGGTAATGCCAGGAAACATGTACAGAAAGAACTTTTCCAGGGGACATATACGTTAGGCCCTGAGCAGAAGGGAACAAAAGTGGTTGATCACATCTGATGCCAAGTCAAATTTTTCAATTAAGGCCCCAGGGACTGGAAACTAAGGATTGAGGACATGTTAAAACTTGAGAGGGGTGGCTTCCCTGGTGGCTCAGTGTAAAGAATCTACCTGCAAGAGATGGGTACAATCCCTGGGCCAGGAAGATCCCACATGCCACAGAGCCACTAAGTCCATGCGCCACAACTATTGAGCCTGTGCTCTAGAGTGCACAAGCCACAATTACTGAATCCTGTGCTCCCTAGAGCCTGTGTTCTGCAACAAGAGAAGCCACTGTAATGAGAAGCCAAAACTGTAACTAGAGAGCAGTGCTCCCAATGGCTGCAACTAGAGAAAAGCCCACGCAGCAATGAAGACCCAGCACAGCCAAAAACAAACCAAAAAAACTTGAGCAGGAGAGCTAACACTGGGGTCCTGCCTAATTAAATGACCCTAAACCCAGGCAGGACTCTGGTCACAAAACATGGCCCCATACCCCGCCGAGTCTCCACACCCTGCAAGGTCACAGAGCCCACAGATAGGCCACAGGGAGACCCGTCTCCCGCACTCACCGTCTTGCATGTCACGACTCGACATTTTACTTCCCGGGTGTTTCTCATCTTTTCTTCCATTTGTTCTTTTTTCACCAGAGGCTCAAAATAGCGTTCCTGCAGCTCAGCCTCGGCCTGGAGTGATATGACACCCAGAAGACCTTGAACCAAATCTGATACAGACTCAGGCAGTTGTTTAATAATAATCAAATCAGACTCGAAGAAACAAGCTAATTGTATGAACACATGGCTCAGTGAACTGCAACCCAAAAGATGGTAAGTAGAAATAAGCCCTTAATGGACAAATAGAAGGTATGAAAGCATTTGGTGATGTGTAAGACACTAAACACAAATTTAAACTACTGACGTGATTAGCAGTGTCACGAGCTCAAGTGTGCCCCAGAAGGGAAATGTTTCCGTTGTTCCAACACAGACTAGTTTATGGGAGGTGCTGAATGCCTCCTCAGTGATGATACCCCATCTGTTTGATTCTATTCCCCAGACCAAGCACTTGGAAGGAGCAATCCCTGCTTGTCTGGAACAATGTGTAGGTGTGAGGGCAGAGAGCTATTCATGACAGAATATGGTCACAGTTCAAGTCAGCACAGCTGAACAAGGCATCAAGTGCCAGGGAACTTGGCTCTATAGTCTTTCAGGGTCTGCTTGAGCTCCTCTCCTAAGTCTCGAGTCCAGTAGAAAAATATTTAATTGTCTCCTTAGTCCTTTATTAACCACAAGAAAGGTAGATCATTTGGCATGCTGGCACTAAATAAGGGACATTTTATTATTTTTTTTTTTTGCTGGGAATTTTTTTTTAAAAATTTTTACTTTATGGTGGATTCATGTCAATGTATGGCAAAACCAATACGGTATTGTAAAGTAAAATAAGGGACATTTTAAAAATCTGCTGTAACGCTTTTTCTGTTATCTCAGTGACCACTACTCCTGCTACTGACAGGGACCACAAACACTACACCTTTTGCAGTGCACGGAACAGTACCTCATCCATCAAAGGATTGTTCTGAATGTTCTACAGGACATCCATGTTGATGGAAGACCTATTATAACTTTTGAATCTAATAGCTTTATTTATATACAACCCTACGACACTTGGAGAAGGCAATGGCACTCCACTCCAGTACTTTTGCCTGGAAAATCCCATGGACGGAGGAGCCTGGTAGGCTGCAGTCCATGGGGTCGCTAAGAGTCGGATACGACTGAGTGACTTTACTTTCACTTTTCACTTTCATGCATTGGAGAAGGAAATGACAACCCACTCCAGTGTTCTTGCCTGGAGAATCCAAGGGACGGGGGAGCCTGGTGGGCTGCCATCTATGGGGTCACACAGAGTCGGACACGACTGAAGTGACTTAGGAGTAGCAGCTATGACACTTGTGCATAGTTTTAATATACACTGACTGTTCCTAAAGTGCAACCGGACAAGTCCTATGGTTATGGAGGGACAACTGTGCTTTGATATCTTGTACAACACAGTAACTTGATAGTTTTATACAATAAAAGTTATTATAAAATATGGACTGAAAGACTTTAATATCAAAGTCAATTTAAATAATGTTGAATGATACTCTTCAAAGCAGCAAAGGCAAAGCTAAAATCTATTAGCAATATTCCTGTTCTTCAAAATAAATTCAAACAAACCAACATACAACTAATGTTTCAGCTGAGGTTACAGGAACAAATTCTGAGTCCCATAACAGAGCATCCGAGTCAGAGGATAGCTCTGTTACCTGTGACCTTCTGGGCTCTTTCTTACCTCTTTTAAGATACCCGTGTGCCTCGATTTTGCTTTTAGAATTGTCTGAAATTCGTCAGATTCCAGGTAGGCAAGTTGCTCTCTCCTTTTTTTCTTGGCAGGCTCCAATTCATCCTCAGCTAGAGCAGAATGAAAAAGTGTGAGCTGTCACAGAGGAACTGTAGAGAGTCAGTGAGCCTCACCAACTCAGCTTCCCCCTGCTCTGTGTTCCCCGCCATAAGACCCTTCAAACTGAATTTACCTCCCCTGGTACCAACAAAGGGAGGCTCTTAGAAGTGAACTGAGAAGTACAAACTAGAATGGAGGGAGGGGATGGCAGGTTTGATCACTAAATTAGAATCTCTTTTTCACCTTAAAATAAGGGCCAATTATGAAAAGAGGTAACAACAACAAAATTCCTATCTACAAATTGAGGTTAAAGTGACAACTGTCAGCTTCAGTTTAAAAAATTAAAATAAGGCAATTTAAAACAAGGTCTGCTCCTTTAAAGCAAAGTAAATCTTTATACTAATATATAGGTGCAAAGATCCAATGAGTAATCCCAAGATTTTAAACTATACATAATTTCATTTTAATTCAACGTGATTATAAAAAACAATCAGTTTCAGCTGCAGAAATTCTACTTAGGTCCTCTTCATAGAGGAAAAGTGGAAAAAAAAAAAAAAAAATGACTTTTGATGTTGAGGGCTTCCCTGATAGCTCAGTTGGTAAAGAATCTGCCTGCAATGCGGGAGACCCCGATTTAATTCCTGGGTTGGAAGATCCGCTGAAGGAATAGGCTACCCACTCCAGTATTGGGCTTCCCTTGTGGCTCAGCTGGTAAAGAATCTGCCTGCAATGTGGGGGACCTGGGTTCAATCCCTGGATTGGGAAGATCTCCTAAAGAAGGGAAAGGCTACCCACTCTAGTATTTTGGCCTGGAGAATTCCATGGCCTGTATAGCCCATGGGGGGGCAAAGAGTCAGACATGACTGAGCGACTTTCACTTTTAGTCTTTCAGCTTTCAGGCTGATTATGTTTTGGAACGTTTCTTCTGTAAGCAGTGTCTTTCCCCACTGGACAGCTTCCCATTTGGAGTACCTTGAGAAGAAAATGTGCTGTTCTTTTCTACACGTTCCTTCACTTCCAGGACATCCTGGGGTTCCTTTAGCTTCTTAATGCTATTTGGGTCTGTTTTTGTAAGAATCTGGCCTTTTGACCTTAATTTGGTTATAGCAGCTAACTAGGAAAACAGAAAAGAGAGGGAGATAAAAATCTAAATGATAGATAGGTATCTGTAGCTCTGTATCCCTTTCCAATGAATTAACCAGTGAATTCTCGCAGTTCTCAAACATACATTAGCAAAATATATCTTCATTTTACTTAGCGTTATTAACACAATCATTAAAACTTCAAAGAAGGGAAAACAGGTCTCTTAAGTTAGCAAACCAAATCTCAGCTTATTATTTAATTTCAGATAGTCTGTAAGCTTTTAGATTCATAAAGGAACCACATAAACATTTTAGAAGTTTGTTTTGAACAGAAAAAAGAATTCCAAGTCTGTCACTTACTAGTTTATAACCTGACTTAATTGTTCATCTTCAGTTTCTACATTTGTAAAATGAAGATGACAGATGACAACCATATCTTTTAGGGTTGTAGTTGTAAGAATAAAACGAGATAATGCAAGCCAAGCATGTACTTATACACAGTAAATAGCACGTATGCACAAATATCAGACACAGTATAATACTAACATAGGTGTGTAACTGCTATTATTATTACTGAAGGTGTGGCTTTGCCTTGCAGCTAGCCTTTGCTCTTCATGTGATTCTAGCTGCTAACTAGGACAGAGAAGACAGGTTCAAGTCTGGGGCTCAGTGACTCAGGAAGAGGAGAGGTTCTGACCACCCCCAAATGCCACTTCAATCAGAGCAATTTAGCTTCTAGCTGTCTACAGACTGGGCTTCTACGTAAGATTTCTTCCATGTTATCTCCTGCAGCCTGACAAGAAATAATGTAGAGACAATGGCTAGTTGTCTTGGATTAAATTAATGGCACTGTTGATAGCAATTATCATTTAAAATTCCTTTGACTCTAATTATCATGATCAATAAATAGGTACAAGGTAACTGTCTTTTCTGGTTACGGGTATATTAAGTTTGAAGCACCAGCTATGTCTTACAGAATACAAATCCAAGTGGTGAAGAAAACAGATGCCAGTTACCTTTTTGGCTTCTGCTAAGGCACTCAGTTTTGGTCTTGGTGGTGGTGACTCATCAAAAAAGAAGACATCGTCTCCTTCTGAGATGCCTCTTCCAAGCTTGGGCATCTGCGTGGTTGGGGTTCCTTTCACCTTGGGGAATTCAGCCCCCATTGGTGGAGATCGACAAGGGGGCTGCTGAGAAGAGGATGGCACAGCTGGGCTCTTGATTTCACTGGAGCTTTGCAGAAAGCTTTATAAAGAAAAAGGCAGTCACAAACTACGCACACAAGCACAAAACACACAGACTGGGAGACTGCAGGCAGGCCACCAGCTGATAAGTAGTCATCAGTAAAATAATTTTCCATCCTTGGTTATTCAGATTAGTGCACAGTAAAAACAAAACTAACCTCACTAATTCTTCAGTTAACTGATTTTTCACTGAATAAATGCTAATCGTTTCACCAATTTAGAACTGATTACTAATTTTATCATTGGCTTTCTAGTGGGGTCGATATATGGAACGTCTTCAGCCCTGAAGGTGAGCTGTGCCCTCTGGTTAGCTGAGATGCTTCAGGAACTCATTGAATCTGTGTATTTTGTTTATTCTACTAGGATGAGGTAACACACATGATACATTTGGAAGTCATAGAAGAAGGGTGCTATTAATATAACTCACATTGATTATTTTATATATAGGCTTTTTAGTTTTAAGATGATATTTTATTTTTCTAGTATAGTAGTTTTACAATGTTGTGTTAATTTTTGCTGTATAATATATCTCCTCCTTCTTGAATCTCCCTCCTATCCCTTCATATGTGGCTTCAAGGGCTATGTAAAAACAACAAAGGTCAGAAATCATTTGTCCAAACCTCTCATTGTAGAGATGAAGAAATTGAGGCCCAAGACCCCACTGCCCATTAAGTGACAGGCTGAGGACTAGTACCAGGTAATCCTGAGCCAGTCTTCTTTTCACTACCATATTATCCTCACTCCTGTAAGTTCCAGGCTGAGTCTGCAAACTGCCTACCAGATGCTGCCCAAAGATAAGTTATGTTTGGCCAGGAAAACTTTGAAAAACTTTAAACTGTAATGCCTTTAAACTGACAGGTACTTTCCACTCCCCACAAGGTCCACATATGTCCATGTATATACATATACATTCATGTCATCTGTAGGACCCTGATGAATACTGCTATAGATAGCCTACCAGGATCTCAAACTAACCCGCCTGAGGCCAAATCTGTTCCCCTGTTTTTCCAAAGCATCTCTTCTTGACTCGTAATAGCCTTTCTCCCCCCATGGAACCACATACTCTGTAAGAGCCCAGGTCTGGGACAGCAATGGTTCAACACTGGAGTAGAACAGGTAGGTGTGAGTTTAAACTTGGCTCCAATACCTATTAGCTCTCTGGTCTTCAGTTACATTAGTCACAAAACAAGGATAATAACACTTCACAGATTATGCTAAGGACCAATGTGACGTGTGTACAGTGTAAAGCATGGTGGTCAGCGTACACTGGGTGCCTGCAGACAGTAGCTTTTACTACCATTCAAATAACTTGAGTTCAAGAATCTTTGATTCACTTACTTTCCATACCCATTTCCACTTGATTTTGCCTCTCAAATGACTCTATTCTCAGTGTCTCAATTTTATCACTGACCTGAACAAATGCAGAAGCCATGCACTGGCTCAGACTGTAATTAAAAAACCTAACTGGCAAAACTGAGAAACAGGTGGCAAACTGGCCACAGTCTACTTTCCTTTTTCACAAAACTGTCTTTGTATGTCATTACTTTCTCTTTTCTACAGTGACATTAATTACCATAGCCTGTAGTAACTGGTGTCAGGATTCACTAGCATCAGTCAGAAGTACTTACCTTTAAATGCTTTATAACTTTAAAAGTTATGCTAAAATTATTTTTAAAAAACCGTCAAAGTTGAAAAGGTGGCCAACCACCTCAAATCCAAAGTTACATTTTGAAATCTATTAGGACAGCCCCAGAATTCATGAGATGAGCAATCTAAACAGGGAATATTAAACCTGTGACTCCTACCGTTTCTGTATTTCTTCTGACTTCTTTTTCCGCATCTCTAACATATGCTGCTTCTGTTGCTTCAAGAGGGCTGATGCTGAGATAGACTGGAAAGCAGGTTTCGGGCTCCCCACGATCCCTAAAACACAAGCCACAGGCTGAGGAAGTTCTGAGAGGGGCAGGGTCTCAGGTGTGGACACTAGAGCAGGTGCAGGCTGACTCTACCTGATGACTTGGCTTTGGCTAAATGATGTTTCAGGTTTCTGGCTCCAGATGTAGGCAAGTCCATCAATTCCCTGAATTCCTCAGAACAAGACAAGCTCTTCTGGGGTATTCCTGAAATATATATAGGTTTAGAGGATTCAAAATTCAGTCTATTTTCTGTCATGTGTCTTATTCCTTTTTAAACTCTGCTTTCATAATTTTTTCATTTGTAAAACGAAGTAGATGGAATATCAAGAGAAAAGAGAATCCTTAACCTCTAATATCAGACCAGTAGGACTGCAAAGGTAAGACAAATACCTTACTTTGAAAAATGATTAAAATACTATTATCTGAGGAGTCATTTTACACACTATTTCTGGATTATGCACTACAGGAAAGGGTCCATGCTAGACTTTGACTGTTGTTATAAACAGAGCCCCAGGAACAGAGTGGAGGTGGCATTCTCTGACCTGGACCTGTTTTAGTGAAAGACAGGAAGTTGACAATACTGATTCTAGTGCCAGACACTAAGAGTTAGACCCAGATACATCAAGACGTTTTAAAAACCTAAGACACAGCTAATATTAATATGCTGTTGCTTAAGATGCTGCCAACGAAGCTTGGTTCTTTTAGTTTTAGGTGACTTCACTCAGTATAATTTAGAGTTAGGAACTGTTTTCAATCCTGAAGACTACAAATTTAAGACGGAGAAAGAAACAAAGTTACCTAGTTTTTGTTGAGTTTCCTGAAGAATCAAGTCTGTGCCCTTAACCACCAGGTTAGTTAGAGTGGTTTGAATCTTCTTTTTAGGAGCAACAGCGGCTGCACTGAAAAGGAAAATGAAAACCACTGAAAGTCAGTGCTCTATGAGGTAAAGAAGGCAGAAAAGTAGTCGTTACAAAATGGCAATGTTTCTCAAAGCCCCTTTTAATTAGACTGTAGTTAATACCACGGTCCTACCCCTAACTGGTGTGTGCATTATGTCACAGACCTAAAATAGGCAACCTACAAACTTGCTTGAAGGCCATTCCGGAAAAGTAAATTGGCAAAAGAAATAAAAATATGCCATCACTTTGATCAAGACTAGGTCTTATTAAGAAGTCTAGGATTTACGTTAAGACCTATGCAAAAATTTAGGATATTAATGGAAGCTTTGTATTGTTAAACGTTGGAAATACTATAAATGTTTATCCATAGGGAATTATTTAAATTATCAGAGCCATGTAAAAGAATACTATGTAGCCACTAAAAATAATGCTGTTAAGTGAATATTTCACAAAGAAAAATTCATTATTTTTACAGGAAAGAACATTGCAAATTATAGGCATACTATGACCTCATTTTATACTCTTAAAAATTTATACTTATGGGAAATGTCCCCCCCAAACCATATATACCAAAACTAACAGTTACCTAGATGGTGGGATTATAGATGGTTTTTATTGTCTTCTTTTGGCTAAATTGTACATGTTAAAAAAAAATAATGTTATGTGCATTGCCTTTTGCAATTTGCTAAAATACAGACATTATTTTAAATCTTAAAAATGTTCTTGATATTACAAAATAGACAGGAGGTGAGAGTCCTCTAGCCCAATGTCTCTTGGATTGAGGACAAAATCTGTTTTATTCTTGGACCAATTGTAGCTCCCTTGAGCCAAATCCTTGCCTCAAATGTATTTTATAGAGTCAGGTGACAGGCCATCCGTCACCTACTCAGGGACTCTAGGGAGAAGCTGAGAACCCCAGGAGTGCCAGCTTCAGCAGTATCCCCCTTCCCTGTGAGGTTTCTCTGCATATTCATTCACTAAATTCACTGTGGGTTCCCTGAGATCTACCACCTCACACTCACAATGGAAATGATTTCAAGGATGTCAACACTATGATGAACACTTTCAGTGGCCAATCAGTCCTGACAAAGTTGGACTATTCATATTAGAAGCCAAAGAGGAAGTGTGGGCTCCCTGTTAAAGACCAGGACAGCCCGACTCAGTTTCTCCTCCTTCTAAGTGTGTTTTCTTCTCTTCCCAGGAATGAAGTAACCTTGTTTTGGGTCTCTTCTCCTCTGCTACATTGTTTTAGGTAGCTTGTTATAAAAGATAAAACCTGTACAAACCTTCTAGGACTGGGACAAAAATGTACAACCACTGGGCTTACTTTTTGTTTTTTCCTTTTTGGCCACACAGCACAGCATGCAGAACTTCCCCAATCAGGGATGCAACTCATGCCCTCTGCAATGGAAGCATGGGGTCCTAACCACTGAACCACCAGAGAAGTCCTGGGTTTACTCTTAAATGAAGACCCCAGCCCTCAAAGAAGCTCTGAGAATGTCTTACATTGAGGCAGCATATGAGGCTGAAGAAACGCCTCCGTAGTAAAAACCATCCTGACACAGCCGTTCTTTCAGGCTGATGCCTTTGCGAGCAAACTTCTTTGGGATGCGACCTCCAGAGAAGGTGGACTGCAAGTCAGCTCGCCTGGCGCTAAGCCTCTTGTACTGGGCCTGGATGTGATACTGACAGTACTCACAGTCGTTCTGTGAAGAGAAAGAGATGAGGGCAATAGGCCGGGGACAATGTTAACAGACACAACTCCTTTACAACTCCTTTCTCCCAGCCTCACAGAGAGCTATTCTGTGGGCAAAACCCTCCCGGCTAACTTCTGAGATCATTCTCTATCCACAGCTAAGAAGCAACTTAGAAGTTCATCCTCTAGGTAAGAGGGTGGAGTGGGGGTGATAAATTGGAAGACTGGGATTCACACACACACACACTATTATATATAAAATACATAACTAATAAGGACCTACTCTATAGAACAGGGAACTTTATTCAGTACTCTGTAATGGCCTATATGGGAAAGGAACCTAAGAAAAAGCAGGTGTAAGTATATATATAACTAATTCACTTTGTTGTATACCAGAAATTAACAACACTATAAATCAACTATACTCAATAGAAATTAAGAAAAAAAAAGTTAAGGGAACTAAACTCTGAACACACTATTCGGGTACAAGAAAAAGTGGTACGTTTCACTGCCTTTGTCCTCTTTCTACAATGGAAATAAAGTCAGTTTCTAGGATGAACCTTCAAAATGTTATGCCAAATGAAAGAAGTCAGACACAAAGGTCCCATGTTGTATGATTCCTTTTATGGCATATATCCACAGAGACAGAAAACAGATTATAGGTCATCAGGGAAATGGTTACTTAATTGCTAGGGGGTGTTTTTTAATGGGGTGATGAAAAGATTTTGAAACCTGAAGCTGGTGGTTGGACAATAAAGTGAAGACACTAAATATTACTGACGTAAATGGTTAACTATACATAATGTGAATTTTACCTCAACAGAAGTTAAAAAATAAAACAAAATAAATTTCCTGTTTCTCTGGTTGACTCTCAGACAAATGCTACCCTTACAGTGAAAGGAGCAAAGAGAAACTATGAAGTATTGTCGAACTAGGTGAAACTTAAGAGATGCTGACAATGGAGGTTTAATGGTCCAGCTCTTGTGATCTGACAGGTACACTTCCCCTGAGACCTCTTTCCAACTGTCTCCTTCCTCCCTGTTTCCTGCTCACTAGTTCATCTGTTAGACAGCAATGAGCGAAATAAAAAGAGATGAAATCAGAACCTATTATCCAGTCCTTTCAAAGAGCTCTAAGAAGTACCACTTCACATCCACTTGGATGGTTGTAATCAAAGACAGACAGTAACAACATGTTGGAGAAACTAGAACCCTCACATACTGCTAGGGAGATTGTAAAAGCCACCTGGGAAACCAGTTTGGTGGTTCCTCAAAAACCTAAATACAGATCCAGCAATTCCACTCCAGGTATATAGTTGAGGCAACTGAAATGGACATCCACATAAAAACCTGTATATGCATGTTGACAGTAGCATTATCCATAACAGTCAGATATGAAAACCACCTAAGTATCTATCAACCAATGGATAAACTGAGTGTAGTCTATCCATACAATGGAGTATTATTCAAATACCAAAAGGAATGAAGTGCTGATAAAAGGCTTTGTAGCATGAGCATAGCACAGATGAACTTTAAAAACATTATTCTAAGTCCAAAGAAGCTAGATACAAAAGGCTGTACATTATACAATTCCACTGTATGAAATGTCTAGAATAGGCAAATCTATAGACAGAAAGTAGATGAGTAGTTGCCAGGACTGGAGGAGAAGGGGAATAGAGAATTACTGTTAGTGGGTATGGGTTTTTAGAAGGGGACCGAAAATGTTCTGAAATTATCTGGTGGAGATAATTGCACAACCCTGTGAATACATTAAAAATCACTAGATTGTGCACTTCACACCTGAATGGTCTGGTATGTGCATTCTATCTCAGTACAATGTTTATTTACTTTTCAAAAAAGAGAGTTCTAATAAAAGTTAGAATACAGTTATGTACTGGCTAAAATAAGATTATAGTGTATTTCATCATTAGTGTTTGATCTTCAACACTAGAAAGAATTGAGGGCAAATTAAAATTCTGTCTTTCTTAAAGTTCCCGATCAGCTGGTAATAAAAGATCAGTTTCCTAAGAAGCTAAATCCTTCCCCTGCCCTCAGCTTTTTAAACTGGCCATTATTAACCACACATTTTACTTTCTCACTTTGATGCTTCCTATTATGTAGGAAACTCAGTTCCAAATAGGTCATTACAGGTTAAGTGCCTAAAATTTATTCTTATTAGTTTCTTTCTTTAGCAAAAACCACCCCAACAAAGCTTAAACCTACCAAATTCACAATCTGTGTACATGGTTCTCCATTCTTTTTCTTTGCTTTACAGGTTCCCAGGTCAAGAGCTTCCCCCATAATTAAGATCTTTTGAGGATGATCAATAGATAAGCATATCTGTAGAAAAAGAGGTAGTGGGAATTAAAAGTAAACAAAGGTATGGCCCCTCACCAGCAAGAATGGATATAATAATGGTTGGCATGAGTTAGGCTTTTTATCCTTCTCATCAGTGCTCTGGGATTTGAAGCCAGTGCTCTGTAAAACAGTTGCAGAAAAGGGAAAGAAGACATTTAGTTCTCTGTTCCCTCCTGCGTCTTTACTATCAGAATCCTAACGCTCAGCCTTGAATGATGGAGCAGGTTCTCAGTTTTCCCAGCACTCTTTGCAGCTAGTGATTGTCATGTGACTCCACTCTGGCCATGAGACTGAAGTAGTAGTCTGCAGGGAAGGCAGCTAGGAAAGCTTCTGCTTTTCTATAAAAGCAGGGAAGAGGCTGGCTGACTTCCTGGCTTCAGTGGAGATGTGATGGCTAGGGTTTCAAAGCCATCTTGTGACCAAGAGGGAAATCTGAGAGACTCATGGACACCAGCCCTGGTGTTAGGGCATTACTACACTGCCTATGCCTTGATTTTTTATTATCCAAGAAAAACCTCAGTGTCTACCATTACAAAGAATTGTAGCGAAGCTTTTGTTACTTGTGGCCAAACACCTTCGAAACCAATAAATGAAGATTTTTTTGGTATTCTCTCTTGAAAGCAATGAATGCAACAACTTTGTCTCTTACTCCTCCTGATATAAAGTGTCTATAACAGAAGCAGTAGCCTCTTGTTGACTTCTGTGGACAAACTGTTAGCGTTCACACTGTACCTAGGTTTGCAGTTTACTAGAGAATCAGCAGGTAGTAACCCAAATTCTAATGCTGCTTAAGACAGTGAAAAGTCACTTTAAAAACGAAAATTCGTACAGTTGCAGCTATGATTGTACTAACAAATGGAACAAACCCTCCTCAACTATAAACCCTTCCTTCCTGACGCTATCAAGGATATTCATAGGAGATGGAAGGGAACCTGAGCCCAAGAACTGAAAAATAAATTCCAGGAAGCTTGGAACGAATTTGAAAAAATATAATGAAATAAGTTGTCATAAAATACTCTAGCGTAGTCTGAAATTCAGAATATTGGCAAGTAAGAAATGAATGACAAACAAAAAGCCAGTAAAATGGAGTCAAAATAATACAAAAGCTTGACTTATTACCTGGAGGTAGACCAGCATAAAGGTTTTTGATAGAACTCAGCTAAGTTATAAAGACCACACACACAAAAAAAACCCCCATGGAAACAGTCTCACCTCCTCTGAACCATCCTTGGGCTTCATGGGGTTTGCATTGAGCAGCCCTATGACAGAACCCTGCTCAGTCTTCCAGAGTTCTTTGTGAACCTCTCCAAACAAGAACAGTGACACACATCGCGTCAAGTCACGAAGATCATTCAGTCGCCAGATGCTAAATGTTTTCCCCTGGAGCAAATCATTTATGCTTATTTTTAATAAATCTTGAACAATGGGTTACAATGTCTTCATTTACAGTCCAAGTGTTTGTTCTACTGTGGAAAATATCTAAGCATGACCCAGTCTGAATAGGTTATCAGAATGTCTGTTAATTATAAATTAATCCTTTCTCAAGGCTTTGGTATGCCTCTTCTCCTTTTAGCAATGAAGGTAAAGAAAGGCAAGCCTCAGAAAGAAATGGCTTTCTTGTTAACTTTGTTTCTTCAAACTTGTTATTAGCAGACACAAACTACTATATAAAATATTTAGACAATAAAGACTAGTACTGTAAAGCATAGGGAACTATATTCAATATCCTGTAATAAACCATAATGGAAAAGAACATGAAACAAATCTACATATGTATAACCATCACTTTGCTGTACACCTAAAACACAACATCATAAATCAACTATATTCCAATAAAAAATTTACTGATATATATTTTAAAATATTATTTATCATTATGTTATTTTAATATTAATAAGAAAGTTTCAGTTCAATGCTTCTAAATCTTTCCTTCGCTTAGAAGAAAAACAGCATCATTTAAAGAAAACTGGTTGCATTTAACTCTAAAATTTTGGAAATACTATGACATATCAAGAAACTCAAAATGCTAGCCACATATAATATAGATTTTTTAAAAAAGCAATTCACACAATACTGAATCAAGCTATTTCACTGAGGCAGCCCAGAGTGGGTATGGCTACAGGTTATAGTCAATTACTGCCTAAACTCCAGTATTATAATTATTCTTCCAAGGATTTATACAATGCCATTCTTAGAGAAGTTCAGATAAATTTCACACCTATTATTTCAATGTCATTAGAGCCAGTGGTGATGCAATTATGAACTTAATCAAATGAAAACCAGACTTGTTCACATTTACTGAGACAGACCAGATATAAAGCAGGACTCAGAATCTGAAACTCAACCCCTGGTGTCAGAGATTCATAAAAAAATTTAAGGTCAGATAAGGAAATGGAGGTCCTTAAAGAAAGAGTAAGGGCCACTTAATGCCACAAGGCTCCTGATAAATGGAGAATGAGGCTTAGAATCCAGCTTTTCTGACTTGGCCACAGAATAATTTTTGTTATTCCTCAGTCAACTGATTTTAAAACTTATCAGAACTCTTGTAACATTTGTCAAATGAAATGTACCATCCTGTACTGGCACAGGTCAGCAATATCAGGACTTCGGTGACTGACATCTTACATCTAGTAAGGCTCTTCAAATGGTCTTTGAGGATGTGCTCCTCTTTCGCAAGGGGGATTATTCAGAGTTGTAGGGCATTCACAGGCATCACCAAACAACAAGTAAAATGAGTAAGAATGATGTGAACAATAAAAAGCGCAAGAAACCTGTCCAACCAGACCTTCTTTAAGTAGGGCCTTCCTTACAGATCTCCCCTCTGGTACCAACCAGGTGATGGTGTGGCAATTTGAGAACTCACTAGCAATGACTACAAAATGAAACACTGATGGGCTCTGGGTAACAAATCAAGAAAATGAGTCTCCACTGCCAATCTCTGATGAAACAGCTGATTAATAAAATAGCTTACACTGTTACAACTCTGTGGAGTGATTTTCTTCAATATAACGCCAAACGTCACCCAGTCTATTTCTTCCAGCTTCTCACTTGCCATCTTTTCCTTGAGCTGAGACAGTCTGATAAGTTTTCGGCCAATCATTTTCTTGTTCATTTCTGTGGAGGATACTCGAGGCTTTCTGGGTCAAGACACCAGCGATTGGTAGATTATTACTCTAAGAGATAACCTGGCACTGTAGCAAATTAGTTAGAAGAGATATTATGGACAGAAATCTCTAAAGCCCCTGTTCTCAGGGAGGCTTAGTACAAGGCACATATTTTTTCAGCAGGTAAAACTTCCCTGGTTGTTCAGTGGTTAAGACTTTGTGCTTCCACTGCAGGAGGCACAAGTTCCAGCCTTTTTGGGGAATTAACATCCCCATGCTATACAGCATGGTCTCTTCCCCAAAAGGAGATAATTTTAAAGACCAGGTTTGCTTTTCCACGGATATAGAACTGGGACTTATGTAGAAAGTAAAGACCACAAATTACTTAAGTTCTTATGAATTCTAATATAATATTCTTTTAAAAATAATCTCTTGATTTTAATACAAAATTATGAATTGCTTAGGTAAATTAAGACATTTCAATTCCAGCAATTCTGTGAGAATTTCATAAGCTCTACTATTTCTAATTAGACTTTTTAAAAGCCAACCTTTTCACATAATAAAAAAAACTGACTCAAGCTTCAATTAATATACTCTTGTTTCTAATGACTGGTTAAAAACCAAACTCATAAAATTTGCAAATTGTTTTTCTCTAGTTGAATATTAGAATTTGTTTCATGTTGGATCATAGGACAAGAGAAAGCAGTCAGGAGAAAACAAGCTTTTTGACTCTTTCAGAAGTTTTCTAGAATAGAAACTCCAAGGGCTAACTCAACAATAAGGAATATTCAGGAGGGAAACACCGACATAAGTGGAGAAATCCTTTCCTCATTTGATTTCTGAGTTAACAGGTTACTATAAAGCTATGATCCTACAGAGCATCTTCAGGTTCTGAGGTTCAGGTAGAACAATCATGAGAAAGACTCAAACAACTCTGCAACCCCCTAAATTTGTAGGCCCCACATAAGCTTTGGCTGACTAGTTTCAACTTCATCTACTTCCACTCAGTTCAAATGTATATTAAGACTCACATCAGCAACATCTTTATTATCTCTAGGGTGTTTCCACTGGGAAAGGCAGTATTATCTCAGGAGGGCCACATTTACCTTGAAAAAGAAGCCTGAAGTTCCCTCAGTGAGTTTTTACTATATTCCATTCCTCGGATTCTGTCTCAAATGTAATTAAAATATTGATCCCCCACCCCCAATTTTGAAGAGTATGGAGTTATTACAATAAAGTTCTACTGCATGTCAACAGTCACTTGTTCTCCCCAATAACATATAATTTAAAAGCTTAGCAGTTTTAGTTTAGCATGACAAGGTCCAGGTGTTCTAGAGGGGTTGCACTTGGCTGCTCAGTACTAAAGGCAATCTGGTTTCAGAGTAAGGATGTCGTCTCTGCCCAGGGCTTCAAGAGCAGTAATAACAGAGGTGCAAAGCAGTAGACACAGAAGTCCAGGTTTTTCCCTGAACTGATCCTGGGATGCATTTCTATTTTTATTTTTTTCAAATTGGAGGATAATTGTTTTTTTACAATGCTGTATTAGTTTCTGCTATACAATGTGAATCAGCTGTAAGTGTATATACATCCTCTCTCCCTTGAGCCTCTCTCCCATTCCCCATTTGTATTTTGCCTGAATATCTTAATTTCTCCACATAACAATACAAAAGAGCACAGTTATTTCTATTAACATTAATTATAAGATACTACTATCCTAGTTAAACTGTATATTCCTGTAGGTATTTAAGAATAGTCTCCACCACTGTTCCTACGAGTTTTTGGTTAAATACAGTACTTATTATTTATTGATTTCATTTTTAAGAACATGTATCTTTTATTCTCTACATAAACAAGAGAAAACTTTCCTTATTCATATGTAAATACACTGAGTCAAACTCAGTGCCAAAGGCTTAGCATGGTCAAGTACAAGAGCTATATGACTCATGTGACTCAGTGGTACAAACACACTAATTCTGCAAGGCTGAGTCCCTAGGAACGAGGAAAAGGCATCTTGTGGGGCCTACGAGCAAAGTGAAAGAGAGGGCTGTCACAATTACTGACCTGAGCCTCAGCCCAGAGAAGGCTTCCACGGAGACTTCCTGAGCCATCTCCCCAGAGCTCCTGGGTATCCCTGCATTCTGATCCCTAGTCATCCCACCAGGCTTGTTCCCAGGAGTTGTTCGCAGTGGTTGGGAGGGTACACTTGTCATCTTCAAAGGAGAGCACTGGGGCTCTAGAAAATATAAAAACCACACTGATGATTAAACATTTTTTTATTAGAATTATTTCTTTTTTAACCAACATATGTCAAATCTTGAGAGAATAACGGTAACCCACAGGATCATTTCTGTACTACCCCCAAACCTCTGCAGTGTAGTCCAGAACTTCCTGTGTATGGAAATGTTTTATACTACTGCTGTCCATGTGGTGGCCACTAGCCACAGGTGGACACTGATCACCTGAAACTGACCAGTGTGTCTAAGGAAATTAATGCCTAATTTGTAATCTAATTAGTCACAAGGGCTAGTGGCTGCATCAATTCTACTCTAAAACACTGTTTCTCTGTGCAATGCCATTTCTTGAATAGTCACCATATACAGAGCACTGTGGTAGATTTCATAAGGGTCTAACAGCCCTCCTTCTGAAATCAGTAATTAGTGGAGATCTGTGCACAGATCAAATTCTACCTGAAAGACATTCAAAGTTAGCTTCCCTTTGTTTCTTGTTTCAATTCATTTAATTTTACTTGTGTGTATGTGCAGGAGTGGGGATGGGGGGGTAATGCCGGGGTGTTAGGGGACCCAGGATATTCTGATATGGTTCTTTTCATATACTACAAGCATTTGATAATGTTCCTGAGGGTTGGAAAGCTTGGGTATTCTCCTTAATAAGTATAACTCTCTCTCAAATAAGATTGGTATTTACTTTTGAAGTGACTTTGGATCACTGCTCCCAAGACAGGGGCCAGGGTAACCCTAGAACTTTTTAGAATCGCCAGAAATCATGCCCTTAACTCAACGTCTCAAAACCCAACTTTGGACACTGCCTAATAAAATACTTTAGTAATATCAGAGATCCTAAGGGAATAAACACCATTAATAAGTGGATGCATGGAATATATCATCTGTTGTCAAATAAATATGAATACACAGAGGCTACAGCCATTCTGTATTGTTGTGTCATATGCCAATGGTAGTCAAAAGGGCCTTTTTGAACATGTGTGATCAATAAAATGCTGCTTACTTTAAGCCAAGTTATCTCCAGGTCATTTTCTCTTAGATCTTCCAAAGAGTAATTGCTTTGGGCAAAAAAACAGTACAACAAAACCAATACACAGAGCTTACAAATCTTTTACATTTTATTTTGTGTGAATATACATATGTGCTGAAATAGGATTTTATTTGAGTACCACTCTATCCTCCTGGCAAAGATGACTTTTCATAAGAATGAACCCTCTGGCTTCAAATAAAACTTGACCATTTTATTAAAGAGATCACTGTGCCTCAGTCTCACAGCCTGAAGATTAAATCTCTAGCTTTCTAGCATAAAAATTCAACCCAGTGGTTATACTTCACTATAATTCAACTACAGGACTATAGAACCAAAAAAAAAAAATTGAATCCACTAAACATTTAAATACTTATTCTCTACCCAAGTATTTTCTAAGCCCTTTGTGATGTACACAAAGATTATGAAATATAGAACGTGGTTCCCATTTCCAGGAAACTTACTTTTCTCAATGGGCAGGTAAGACAGACCAAGACACACATCCAAACATAACAGTACCAAAATATATTGTAAACAGAGCCCAGGCAGTGAGAAACTAGGGGCCATGAGTACTCACCTGCAGGTGAGACCTTTGGTGTCCGAGCCACTCGCTTGGGTTTTGGTAGAGGAGGGATGTCAAGCTCCGCAGAAAAGCACAATGACTCCTGAATTTTCTGAACTTTCTTCTCCTTAAGAGGGGGACGTAGAGACTTATCTACTTGATTAAAAGAAATTAGTAAAGAAAATTTAGAAAGGGGTTCAAAAACTGTTTTATCAGGAGTTAGATGTAGAAGTAATGTTATGATTTCTTTATAACAGAAATGTATACTATCCCTAGAATTAGCTTGATTACCTGGGGTTTTACATGAAAGGGCTGGACTTGCAGGCTGTTTAATTGTTGCTAGTTTCAGCTGTTCTTGTAAGGACTTCATTTGCTCTTGCAACTTCCTTAATTCATCTAGGAGAAAAAATATATTGATTTAAAAACCAGACCAGATGAAATAGCATACATAATGAAAGTGCTGAAATGATTTTTGATGTCTACCTGTCACCTCCAAAACTTGAGACCCACAACAGAATCACGTACTGAGAACTCATAATTAACTTTTGCACTTTAAATAGTTCCCCTTAGAGAAGTAAACATTGTATTTCCAGTAAACAAATCTCTAATACCAAAGCTGATTATGAATTTATACTACTGACAGTTAGATACATGTCCATGGTTGACAAGTTCTTAAGAGTCAAGAAATGATTATGGCCCCTAAGCAAGGATGACATGCAAATTTGTGAAGCTTTCCATATTTAAAACACAAAACAGATAAGATACAGGGATATAATGTACAGCACAGAGAATAAGCCAATATTCAGTAATAACTTTAAATGGAGTATAATCTATAAAAATGTCAAATCATTATGCTATACACCTCAGACTAATAATACTGTAAATGAACTATATTTCAATTAAAAATATATATGTAAATTTAAAAAATACATATCAGAGAAGACGTCAGGAATAAGAAAATGGCACTCCTCCCTGGAGAAGAAAATGGCAACCTACTCCAGTATTCCTGCCTGGGAAATCCCATGGACATAGGAGCCTGGGTGGGCTATAGCCCATGGGGTCTCAAAAGAGCTGGGACACTATAGTGACTAAATAACAACTTCATAAAACTAACTAATATAGATAAACCTTTTCTAGTTGATGTTTATAAGTATTTGAATCTCCTGTTGGGATTAAAATAGAAATTCTGTAGCCAAAATCCACCTGGAATCCTAATCATACAGATTAGGATAAGTGACCTGGGACAAGTCACTTACATGCTCCAATGCTCCTGAAACAATGAACTAAAAAACTTGTCATACTGCTTTTTTGTGAGATGATAAAAACAGGAAAAAAAATCTGTAACACTGAAAAAAAAAAAGAAAGAAAGAAAGAAAGAAAAAGCCACTCCTAGATGGATTTGTTCAGAAAAGGTCTTCTGCTCAAACAGAATATGTGGTGGCTTTGTAGTCTTGTCCCTGGCTCCCTTTGCTAATTCCCAAAGTATTATTCTTCTGTAGTAAGTGTGAGAAATGTTAGAGCCATTTTGCAAAGACTCAATTATAGCTGGCTGACCCTGATATCAGGGACCGCTGTGCCCTCAAATGCTAGCTTTAAATGCTTGCTCCACTAACTTGTACAATTTTTTTTGCAAAGTCATGTATCTCTACCCCTGACTCAGCAGCTATTTTGAAGAAAGCTGTCAGATGAGTAGTCTTCATCTGGTCTATCATAAAGAAATTAGAGAAAGCAAGTGGTTAGGGCACCTTGCAACTCCTGATTAGTTTTCCCTTGACTGGGAGCAGGAGCAGGGATGACCCTCTCTTTAGTTGATTGTGATGTAGGAGCTTCTTCCTCATCTGTTAAGTCTCCCATGTCTCCAAAGAGAGTGGCCAAATTCTCCTTTTGGTTTTCAGCCTTTTCCACTTCTCCCTCATCAGTCTCCTCTGTGTAAGATTCACCATCACCATCAGCGTCAAAGAGCTCATCAAATGAGTCAGGTTCACCATCTTCCTGGGTCAAGGGCTGACTCTCTTCTGAATTATAATCCAAGGCTGACTCATTCTCCTCCAACAATGCAGTCAGCAGAGACAAATCATCTTCCTCCCCTATGGGAAAAAGAAGAAAAAGGAAAAAAAAGGAAGCCTATCTGTGAAAAACAGCCATTGACAAGCAGAGTCAAAACATTCAGCATTCATAATGCAGTTAAAATGACTGCATTCACCTTTCTGCCTGGTACATGTAACTATCGTTCTTGTTTCTACCTTTCTTATCCCAAGTGCTTCTTGGAGGGCACTAGGCTAAGAAAGTAGGGGCCAGTATCTGCTTAGTTATCTCAGTGGGCCAGCCACTGGGCTAGATCTCTTTATCTACACTACTTAAGCTAATCAGATGACTTTCTGCATATGAAATTCAATCTACAATGGAATAATTGAAAATCATACTAAGTATACATTTAGTTCCTAGATGTATACATTCCCCTACTTTTTAATTGTTTGAGCAATTTTTAAAAATTAAAGAAAGTTACAAAGCATTACATTAAATGTACTCATATCCCATCAACCAGAATTAGCCATAATTAACTTTTTATTAGAGAAGGAAAGGGCAACCATGCCAGTATTCGTGCCTGGAGAATCCCACGGACAGAGAAGCCTGGTGGACTACAGTCCATAGGGTCGCAGAGTCAGACATGGCTGAATCAACTTAACACACACACAACCTTTTATCATGTTTGCTTTTGGCTTTTATGTTAGAAGTTTATTATGTCAAATCTTATCCCAACTCCTTACCATAGCCACCAGGTCCCAGTATAATCACTGTCATAATTTTGATGTATCACTCAAGGCCATTCTCCATACTTTTAACATAAATACATATTCATTAACATGCTGCTAAGTCACTTCAGTCGTGTCCGACTCTGTGCGACCCCATAGACGGCAGCCCAAAAGGCTCCCCCGTCCTTGGGATTCTCCAAGCAAGAACACTGGAGTGGGCTGCCATTTCCTTCTCCAATGCATCAAAGTGAAAAGTGAAAGTGAAGTTGCTCAGTCATGTCCGACCCTCAGCGACCCCATGGACTGCAGCCATCCAGCCTCCTCTGCCCATGAGATTTTCCAGGCAAGAGTACTGGAGTGGAGTGCCATTGCCTTCTCCATTCATTAACATATCTGGTAACTATTTACATAGCATTTACATTGCACTGGGTATTATAAGTCATCTAGAGATTATTTAACATTTACAGGATGATATGTGTAGCTTGTATGCAAAAAAATATGCCATTTTATTAACATATCATGGACTTGAGCATCTGGATTTTGGTATCCATGCAGGATCCTGGAATACATGCCCTGTAGATACCAGGGATGACTGTATTAACTGATTTTTTCCTCAGAGCAAAACAGACAAGAAGACAAATGTTTGGTGACTTGTCAGAGGTGAAACTGTCAAGAGCAGGAATCTGAACCCAGGCAGCCTCACTTCAGAGTTCACCTTTGATACTGAAATCTGTTGAAGTGGTTTTAGTCTAGCTCTGACAAATTCTTACACTACTTCTAAATTTTGTTCATTTTGCAGGGATATGTGCTAAATATTTATTAGTACATAGTGAGAGAGGGATCAGCCCTGGTTTTCTCATGAAAAGATGGATTCAAGGCCAAGAGTGTGGAGCCACTAGGCAGGCCTTCTCACCCAAGGTTCCCAGTGGTGTTGGGCACAGGCCTCTTCCAGGGTGTGCTCTCTATAACAGCTTGGAATGGGAGGGAGAGGAGGGCCTCTTGGCTCCGTTTTGGGGATGCGGTTATCTCACTTGGAACCTGTGTAGCCAAGTAGCCTCTTCTCTCTTGCTACACCCTTCAGTCTTGGAATCACTGCTGACTAAGCAAGTCAGATTAATGATTATGCAATCTCTGACTTTAAGCTTGAGGTTCTTTCATCAGATTCTAGACCCTGAGTTGACCACTGGCTCATTTCCTTCTGAGGTCAAGGAGCGTAGAGTGGTAGAAAGCGTATTGGTTTGCTGATCTAGAGGTCTCTATCCTAACCCAGGCTCCTGTGCTGACCTGTTTCATCATGTGATCCTGAATAGGCCCTTAACTTCTCTAGATTTCAGCCCCCATCTTTTCAGTGAGGGAGTGTATCATGTATCCTTAATGTCTGTGCTTTAAATGCCTCTGATTTTATAGAGGAATCATGCCCAAATTGTGGGGAGGTAGGAATGAGCAAATAAAAGAAACAGGTAAATCAAGAATGAAGAAATCCAACTGGCCAATAAATAAACCAATAGTTCTCTACCTCACTAGTAATCCTGGAAATGCAATTAAAATAGTGAGCTACCTTTTAAAATCATCCATCAGATTAGTTAAAAAATCTTGGATGATGTCTCAGATGCTTGTGAGGTGGTAGGGAGAAACGCTCACACATGTGCCAAACAAAACAACATAATTGTAGCACAGTTTATAGTGGGAAAAGATTGGAACTAACCCATATGCCTTTTACTGGAAAATGGATTACTAAAATGTGATTCAATCTTACCATGGATTGTAATTGAAAGAAATAAAATGAAACCATATTTTGATTTGGATCACTGCTACATGCAGTGTTGAATGAAACCAGGAGAGGAGTTAATACGTAGTGTGAAATAATTTATATAAATATTTTAAAGTAACATGGATACCAAAATCCACAGACACTGACATATTACTTATACCAAAATCCACAGATCCTGATATATTATTTATAACACTCAGTGCAATGTAAATGCTATGTAAATAGTTGCCAGAGCTTAGCAGACTCAAGTTTAGCTTTATTGGAACTTTCTGGAATTTTTTTCCCCTCAAATATTCTCTATATGCAAGCAGTTGGCTGAATCCGCAGATGGGCAACCGTCAGATATGGAAGGCCAACTGTATGCATAAGATCTTAGAGCAGTGCCTGGCACATAGTAAGTATATGCCAACCATCATTATTATGAAAGATAACCTATGTTAGGAACAGAAAGTGCACCTGGTTAAAACAAATAACATTCACTGACTGAAGTGAGATTTCTATTGAACTACTCAGACAATGCTTGAGGGTAAGGTAGCTATTTTCACTATTTTATAAGTGATTTAAGTAACAACTAAAGAAGGAAACGGGAACCCACTCCATTATTCTTGCCTCAGAAATCCCATGGAAAGAGGAGCTTGGCAGGCTACAGTCCATGGGGCAGCAAAAAGAGCTGAACACGACTTAGTGACTAAGAGACAAAGAGAGAGATAAGTAACAACAAGGCCACAGACAAAAGATTGATTTTTCACGAAACAAAGGGAAATTGAGAAAACTGCCAGGACTCACCATCCATGCTGTCAAGTGAACGGTGGTGATGGAAAACTGAAGGAGTATCAGGTGCCCAGGTGATGGCAGCAATGCAGAACCTTGATGTGTGGAATCAACATAGGAAAAAATCACTCTCAACTGTTCTCTCACATTACATATCCAACAAATCCAGCATCCTACAAATTGTAGGAGCTTAAGCTCAGAATTAATCCAGGCTCTGGCCATTTCTCACCCCACCACCAACTTTCTCTCCCTCCTTGTACGGATGCAGTCCCTTGTATGGATGTGTCTTGTCTGCAAGCTACTGTTATGCAAACTTTGTTGAGGTACAGAGTTCTTTTGTGTGATACTAGATTACACGGATGAGACAAACTGTGAACAGGTATTATGACACTCAGAGGAATAGCTGGCATAGCTAAGTAGGATAACTTTATATTATCCTGTGCACTTTCCTCTTTTCATTTAAAATGATTTTTAAAACTACAAGAAAAAATTGTCAATTTTCTAGGCTATTGTTTAACTTATAAGTGCTCTATAATATATATGATCTGGATAAGTTCGATGTCAAGGACTAATTACGGTGCTTTCTTTTCATTTATTCACCAGACATTCCTACAATCCATCACGTGTCTGGCACTGTGCTGTCAACTGGGGAATCTGCAAGACTGTAAGGCTCCTGAGGGTTGCATGGGGCAAACTGTCTTGGTCATTTCTATAACCAACCCCCCTCTCACCCTACCCCCCACCTCCATCATCTAGGACCATCTGACAAATGCTAAGGGTTCTTTCTTCAATATATTGCTAAAATCTTCTGTGCTGTGCTCAGTTGCTCAGTTGTTGCTGACTTCTTGGACCCCATGGACTGTAGCCCACCAGGCCTCTATCCATGGGATTCTCCAGACAAGAATACTGGAATGGGTTGCCATGACCTTCTCCAGGGGATCTTCCCCACCCAGGGATCAAACCCACGTCTCCAGCATGGGCAGGCGGATTCTGTTAACAATGATCCATCTGGGAAGACTCTGACCTAAGGAGGGAAAATCAGGTGGGAAAATCATGAGAGTACTGATGTCTTAAGGAGAGCATGTGGGTGCTGGTCCTTACGGAAGAAAGAATGGATGGAGTGAAGGTTGAAAGGAGTGTGAGGACTTGGGAGAAATCTCAGAGGCATAGGATCACATCCCCTGGGAGCTTTGTTCAGTATCTGGAACTCAGTGTATACCTCAGAGCCCCCTACTGGGGAAATATTAATTACTACACTGTTCCCTGATTGCCAGTACAGACCTCCTGCTCAGTCACTCGGTGGTTTTCAACTCTTTCAGTCGAAAATCTTCTACTTCTCCCCAATTTCATCCAAAAACCTAGTCCAAGTCACCATCAATCTTTTGCCTGGAATACTCTATTAGACTCTCCGTCCCTCTGAAATTTATCCTCTGTGTAAACGTTACAATAATCTTTTCTTTCCTCAGCAATATCTGCAATCTTTTAAGAACATAAGTCAGACTGCAGTATTCCCTTAATAAAATTCTAATTAGTTTTCCATTGCCCTTAGAACAAAATTTACAAAGCCTACTCCCTCTCCTACCTACTTTCACTTCCTCATTTTTTCTACAACCACTCCACTCAACCCCAACCCCGCAAAAATGCTTCATCCAGACTAGCCTGCTTTGAACCTCTTGAACACACAAGTGCTTTCAGGCCTCTTTGGATAGCTCTCCTTATCTCCTTCTCATTCCTCAGTCTCTGCTAAACTACCAGTTTTTCTAAGCCTTTCCAGACCACTCTATCTGACCAGGCCCCTGGAACCCTCTCACCTCACTGCTTTCATGACTTTATCGCACATTCCACTACGGTGTACCTGTTTGTTATCTGTTCCCTGGTGGCTCAGACGGTAAAGCGCCCACCTACAATGCTGAAGACCAGGGTTTAATCCCTGGGTCGGGATGATCTCCTGAAGAAGGAAATGGTAATCCACTCCAGTATTCTTGCCTGGAAAATTCCATGGATGGAGGAGCCTGGTAGGCTACAGTCCATGGGGTAGCAAAGAATCGGACACGACTGAGCGACTTCACTTTCATTTTTTCACCCACTTTAAACTGGATAACACAAAATAGATGTGATGGGAGCCTTGCACCCCTATTAGCAAATCATAAACTTAAGCATAAATTTATAAAAGAGAAAGTCCAAACGGCATGTATTTAGAAAACGTTTTAAACGGTTATCTTTAAAGAGAAAAAAATGGACCCTTACACAGCTTGGACGGCCGAACGCCTGGCACCTCTCGGCGCCTTTCGGAACTACCCGCCTTTCCTAGCTCCGGAACCGTCCATGGCTCCGCACACAAGGCCCTCCCGGCCGGCCAGCCCCGCGTCAGCCCAAGCCACCTCAGCGTTCGCCTAGTTCCAGTCTCACCCACCTGTGCGCCCCCGAGCTCCGCGCCTCTCGTCCTAGGAGCTCCTTAAACTCTCACACAGACGCCTTCGGCGGTCCCTCAACCTTCCCCTCAACACGCGCAGACACGCTTCTTACCCGGCTCCTCACCTCTTTACTCTGCACAGCCGGACCCGCCAAAATTTCAACTCTTCTCTGCCCCTGCTTCTGACGTCAGACGCACGCCTTCTAGGGCCTGTACTGATTGGCTACTTCAGAGCTCTGGGCGGAAACGACCTCAAGGGGGCGGGGAGAACGTGACAGTCGCGTTTAGCAATCAGATTGGCTCACGTGACCGGCGCCCTCTTTGTTGGGGGGGGCAGGGGAACTTCCGGTCGGGGAAGTCGTAGGCTTCTCCGGTTAAGTGTTCTAGCGTCGGGAAGTAGATGTGTCTTTTTGTGGTCAGTTCCTGACACTTTCCGGGACTGACTGTGTCATCCGATTCTGAGCCTCGTTTTCTCTTCCTCTGAGGTGGAGGGTAACTCTTGATGCCGACAAGCCTAGACATTGAGACTCAGACCGCGGAATCCATTGCAAACTTTCCCCCTGCCCTCACCGATTGCCGGTGGCTGCGTTGCCTGTGTACAGATGTGGTTGATTATTTTCTTTAGGTGGTTATTTTACAATTTTGTGTTCAGTTGAGATAATTGGACTAAAAGGAAAGTCTGGTCCACTTTTACCTCTGTCTTATCTTGGGGAAGTAATATCATCATCGCCTGTAAAAAATGAGAAGGAAAGACTAGGTGATATTCTTTAACACACTAAGTGCGTGGTCCTTAGACTGGGAATTGCGTCAGAGTTGGGAGTAACTGTTTTCTGCTTCTTCCCATCAAAATGTCAGCATCTGAAGACAAGGGACTGTATCTTCTTAATGGTCCTCTCTCTTCCTCTCTCTCCTCTTGCTTGTACCTGGCACACACGAAATGTTACAGAGAGAAAATTTCGAGAGCATTGCCTCCTTAGCAGAGGGCTCATTTTTTTTTCTTTGTCTCGAGTGCTGATGAGGGAGGAAGGATCAAATGAGAATTTCCAGTACATTTTTACACACTGGTTATCAGTCATAATCACTTAGTGCCTCTGTTGTGCAAGGGTGGGCAAAGACGTCTAATTTGGATGTGATCCATGCATAAAAGACAAATTACGTAAGGTGACTAGGGGGCACCAATTTTGCTGAAGAGGTGAAAGAGAAGGTGAGGTGAAAACTTTTTTTTTAAGTTGATAAACTGTGGCAGATGATGAATACCAAGTCAAGAACTTTATTCTGTAAGTGTTAAAAGGACCATGTTTGAGCAGGTGGGGGAGGAAGGTACAAGAGCTAGATAGGGGAAGGTGTGGCTAAGTGCTTAGGCTCTGGAGTTAAGACGGTGTTATTTTTAACTGCCACATACTAACTATGCAACCTTGGCTAAATTAGTTAACCTCTCTTGAGCCCCAACTTATCCACCTGCAAAACAGGGACAGTCATAGTTATTTCATAGGGAATTCATGAGAAAAACTTAAAAATATGCACTGTGCCCAGCACATGTAAGTAAGCATTAAATGTGTATTAACTTTTATTCTTATTTCTTTATCAGGCAATGCTTAGGATGATTAAGCTAACAAAGATACATACTCAGGAATTGGATATACCAGAAACTGTAGGCAAAGAAATTCCATAGGAGATCGTGAGATTCTCAGACTGTGAGAGCTGAAGGGAAGAGAAGAATGGGAAACATGTTACGAAGGAAACTTTCCTGCTTTGGTAACTCACCAAAGGAAAGTTGTCTTTGGTAGGAAGAAGAGAGGATGATCGCCACATTGGCAATAGCTGGGAGACCAGCAGAATTATAGAGGCAGAACTTGCTTTGCACAGCATAGACATGGTGAGTTCAGCCTGAGGTGATGGCGTGGAGATTTCAGCACTACCTTTAGGTTTGTGACCCAAGCCAAGGGGACATATCACGGCTTCAAGTGTAGGTTTATTGAGTTCTCTAGAGATTTTAGAAGCAGAGTATCTTAGAGTATGTTTCTGGGGGTTAAAATGCTAGATGATAGGCCCAGCAGAAAGCAATGCTATTCAAAATCAGGTCTTCTGGGAGTAATGGCCAGTTTCCATAGCTCCCCATCACCTGCCTGTAGGTATCTATTTACATATGCCTTCATGTCTCATGCTTAATGGTACAGAATTCTTTTAGAGTCTTATCCCAAACTTGAATTTGTCCAGCTATCTGGACAAAACCCTTTACTGAAAAAAATATTATCCTTCCTCAGAGGCAACACTCTACTGAGAGATGAACGACCCCCTTTGAGAAAGAGGAAAGCCCAACCTCTAGTTTCCCTAATAGAATATTGTCTCTGTTGCCCAAATAAATGTCTGTTGCTTTTCAAACTATCTAGAGGTTACTTTAAGCAACAGGGTATGTTCTCTATCTTTACTGATGTTTTACAAGAGAAGCTAATAAACTCTCTAGCTTTGCCGGTTTTAATTCATAAGAACATTCAACACATTTCTTCCTTGTTTTTTGCTGAGTTAACTGCAATATATATATCATGTATGTGGAATAAATGTTACCCATGATTTTGGATCCATATATTTAAAGGACAAAATTGCTACATAAACAGTGAGAGTTCCTGAGCCAGTATTTTTTTTTGTATGATACTTCATATCTTTGTAATTACTTAGCTAGAAAAGAAGAACACCTATGGTATTCTGTGATGACTAGTATCTTCACAATGAGAACATAATGTTCCTTCAGTAATTTTTAAAATGACAAACTCTGGAAGTCAAAAGATACCGAAGAGGTTATAAAATTATTTCTACTTTTTGCCCTTCATAGCAAAGCAGTTTTGGTACCTTTCCTTCTTTCATGGAAACATTTGAATATTGGTTCATATACTTGATTCCTGTTACACTTAAATGCTGCAACTGGCTGTTATGTCAGCTTTCTTCCATTGAACTGATAGCATAATGAATCTGATATCTCATTAAAACTAATTCCAGTGGAGTCCTTTCATTATGCTATGCTATGCTAAGTCACTTCAGTCGTGTCCGACTCTGTGCGACCCCATAGACGGCAGCCCACCAGGCTCCCCCATCCCTGGGATTCTCCAGGCAAGAACACTGGAGTGGGTTGCCATTTCCTTCTCCAATGCATCAAAGTGAAAAGTGAAAGTGAAGTCGCTCAGTCGTATCCTACTCTTAGAGACCCCATGGACTGCAGCCTACCAGGCTCCTCCATCCATGGGATTTTCCAGGCAAGAGTACTGGAGTGGGGTGCCATTGCTTTCTCTGCCTTTCATTATGGGTCAGATGAAATTGTTAGGCAGTTTTTACCAGAATCTTGATTGTATGATGTACACAATATATTTTATGTGTGTTCATATTAAATAATCATATATAGTTCAAAGGTTTTTTCATTTTTTAAGAAAATAATATACCTATTTTTAGAGTAACTTTAGGATTACAGAAAAATTGAGTGGAAAGAATAGAGTTCCCACATAGCCCCTTCCACAATTTTATTATTAACATCTTAGTATCAGACTTTTTGTTATACAACTGATGAGCCAATATTGGCACATTATTAACTAAAGTCTATAGTTACCCTGAATATTCACTGGAAGGACTGATGCTGAAGCTCCAATACTTTGGCCACCTGATGTGAAGAGCTGACTCACTGGAAAAGACCCTGATGCTGGGAAAGACTGAAGGCAGAAGGAGGAGGGGGGCAGCAGAGGATAAGATGGTTAGATACCATCACCAACTTGATGGACATGAATTTGAGCAAATTCCAGGAGATAATGGAGGATAGAGAAGCCTGGTGTGCTAGAGTCCATGGGATTGACTTAGCAAATGAACAATGATGAGATAGTTTACATTAAGATTCCCTCTTTATACATTCAATAGGTTTTGACAGAGGTATCCACCATCAGTATTATCCAGAATAGTTTTATTGCCCTAAACATCATCTGTGCTCTTACTATTCATTCCTCCTTCCACCTAACCCCTGGTAACCACTTATTTTTTTTTTACTAACAGTTTTGCTTTTTTTCAGAGTGTCTGCTCAAAGCATACAGTATGTAGTCTTTTCATATTAGTTTCTTTCACTTGACAATATGCATTTAAGTTTCCTCCATGTCTTTTTGTGGTTAGATACTAGCTTATTTCTTTTTATTAATACCACTGAATAATATTCTATCATATGGATATGATATCCATACTTTGACTACCCATTTACCTTTTGAAGGACATCTTGGTAGCTTCCAAGTTTTGGCAGTTATGAGTAAAACTATTATGAACATTCAGGTGCAGGTTTTGTGTGGATGTAAGTTTTCAGGACATCTGGGTAAATAGCAAGGATTGTGTGCTTAGTTTTGCAACAAATTGCTGAAATGTCTTCCAAAGTACCATTCGGCAGTTCCACCAGCAATGAATTCCTGTTGTTGCAAATACTCCCCAGGTGAATTTGGTGGTGGTATTGTTTTGAATTAGTAGCCATTCTAATAAGTATGTGATGGTATCTTGCTGGAATTTCCAATCCCCTGATGACATATGGGCTTCTCAGTGGTAAAGGATCTGCTTGCAATGCAGGAGACCCAGGTTCAACCCCTGGGTCCGGAAGATCCCCTGGGGAAGGGCACAGCAACCCACTCCAGTATTCATGCCTGGAAAATCCCATGGACAGAGACGCCTGGGGGGCTACAGTCTACGGAGTCCGACACAACTGAGCTACTAACACTTTCACTTTCAATGACATAAGATGTTTAGCATCCTTTCAGTATTTGCCAACTGTACGTCTTTGGTGAGGTATGTATTTTCTTTCTGCCCTTTAAAAAATTGGGCTGTTTCCTTATTGTTGCATTTTAAGAATTCTTTGGATATTTTCATACCAGTCCTTTTTCAGATATATGTTTTGTAAAGATTTATTCCTGGTCTGTGGCTTGAGTTAGTTTTTGTGAAAGGCCTAAGGTCTGTGTCTAGAATCTTTTTCTCGCATTTGGATATTGTGCCAGCATTTCAGCATTTGTTGAAAATACTGTCTTTTCTCCATGGAATTGCTTTTGCTTCTTTGTCAAAGACTAGTTGACTCTCTGGGTCTATTTCTGGGCTCTCTATTCTGTTCCATTCGTGTATTTATCTACTCTTTCACCAGTACCACACTGGTTTTTACTATAATTTTATAGTAAGTTGTGAAGTTACTGTCATCCTCCAACTGTTCTCACTCAATACTGTGTTGGCTATTCTGGATCTTTTGCTTTCTTAATAACCACAAAATAATTTGGGATTTTAATTGGAATTATTTTGAATCTGTAGATCAGGTTGGGACAGTCTTCACAATATTGAGTCTCCTGTACATGAACATGGAGCATCTCTCCATTTATTTAGTTCCTTGTCTTTCATCAGATCTTATACATATTTGACTAGATCTATAACTATGCGTTTCATTTTGAGATATTAATGTAGATGTTAAGAGTGTTTTAATTCAAGTTCCACTTGTTCATAGTGTATTGATATTGGTAATATGTGTCTCTTCTTAATTAACATGAGGTGAGGTGAAGTCGCTCAGTCGTGTTCGAGACTCTGCGACCCCGTGGACTGTAACCTACTAGGCTTCTCCGTCCATGGGATTCTCCAGGCAAGAATACTGGAGTGGATTGCCATTTCCTTCTCCATAATTAACATGACTAGAGGTTTATCAGTTTTATCGATTGTTTCAAAGAACCAGCTTTGGTTTCATTTCCTCTATTGATTTCTTGGTTTAAATTTCACTGATTTCTGGTCTCATTTTTTCCCCCATTATTTTCTTCTGCTTATTTTGTGTTTAACTTGCCATTCTTTTTCTAGTTTTATTTTCAAAAAAGCTTTAATTATTGATGTTAGATTGATCATCTTTTCCATTTATGCATTCAGTGCTACACATTTCCAGTGCTTTCATTTCATCCCCAAATTTTGAAGTTATATTTTATTCCATTTAGTTTATATTTAAACTTTCTTGAGACTTCATTAGGCATGTATTATTTACAGAGTATATTTAATCTCCAAGTGTTTTGAGAGTTTCCAGGTATCTTTGTTACTGATTTCTAGTTTAGTTCCATTATGGCATGAGAACACACTGTGTATGATTTCTGTTGTTTTAAATTTTTTAAGCTGTTTTACGGCTTGGATGTGAGCCTAAGAAGAATGTGTATTCTATCATATATAGAATATGAAGTTAGATCTAGTTAACTGATGCTGTTCAAGTCAACTATGTTAATGATTTTTTGGCCTGTTAGGTCTGTTAATCACTGATAGAAGGATTTTGAAGTCTCCAGCTACACTACTGGATTCATGTTTTTCCCCTTACAGTTTTATCAGTTTTTGCCTTATGTATTTTGATGCTCTGTCTTTAGGTACATAAATAATACAGATTGTATGTCTTCTTAGAGAATTGATTCCTTCATTTCATAATGGCCCTTTATCCCTGATAATCTTCCTTGCTTTGAGTCTTTGTCTGAAATTAATATAGCTATGCCATCTTTTTTCGATTATATTTTAGCATGCTATATCTTCCTCCATCTTTTTACATTTAATGTGTATGTGTCTTTATATTCAAAGTGGGTTTCTTGTATGCAGCATATAGGTGAGTCTTGCTTTTTATTTACTCTCAAAGTTTATTTTTTTGAGCTGAAATATTTCAATTTTATTTGGAAAATTTGTTTTTTAACTGGTGTATTTAGACCAATGATGTTTAAATTGATTCTTGGTAATTGGATTAATATCTATCTCATTTTTACTGTTTTCTATTCATTGCCTTTGTTCTTGGTTTCTTCTGTTATCTTTAAATCTATTTCTGACTTTTCTGGTTTTAATGCAACATTTAAGTTACTCTATTTTCTCTCTTCTCTTCAGTTCAGGTCAGTTGCTCAGTCACATCTGATTCTTTGCAATCCTATGGACTGCAGCACACCAGGCTTCCCTGTCCTTCGCCAACTCCTGGAGCTTACTCAAACTCATGTCCATAGAGTCAGTGATGCCATCCAACCATCTCATCCTCTGTTCTCCCCTTCTTCTCTCATCTTCAATTTTTCCCAGCATCAGGGTCTTTTCCAATGAGTCAGCTCTTCGCATCAGGTGGCCAAAGGATTGGAGTTTCAGCTTCGGCATCAGTCCTTCCAATGAATATTCAGGACTGATTCCCTTTAGGATGGATTGGTTGGATCTCCTTGCAGTCCAAGGGACTCTCAAGATTTTCTCCAACACCACAGTTCAAAAGCATCAATTCTTAGGCGCTCAGCTTTCTTTATAGTCCAACTCTCATATCCATACACTAGTACTAGAAAAACCATAGCCTTGACTAGACAGACCTTTGTTGCCAAAGTAATGTCTCTGCTTTTTAATATACTGTCTAGGTTGGCCATAACTTTTCTTCCAAGGAGCAAGCATCTTTTAATTTCATGGCTGCAGTCACCATCTGCAGTCATTTTGGAGCCCCCCAAATAAAGTCTGTCAATTTCCATTGTTTCCCCCATCTATTTCCCATGAAGTGATGGGACCAGATGCCATGATCTTAGTTTTCTGAATGTTGAGTTTTAAGCCAACTTTTTCACTCTCCTCTTTCACTTTCATCAAGAGGCTCTTTAGTTCTTTACTTTCTGCCATAAGGGTGGTGTCATCTGCATAAGTTCAGTTCAGTTGCTCAGTTGTGTCCGACTCTTGGTGACCCCATGAACGCAGCATGCCAGGCCTCCCTGTCCATGACCAACTCCTGGAGTTCACCCAAACCCATGTCCATCGAGTCGGTGATGCCATCCAGCCATCTCACCCTCCACTGTCCCCTTCTCCTCCTGCCCCCAATCCCTCCCAGCATCAGAGTCTTTTCCAATGAGTCAACTCTTCACATGAGGTGGCCAAAGTATTGGAGTTTCAGCTTTAGCATCAGTCCTTCCAATGAACACCCAGGACTGATCTCCTTTAGAATGGATTGGTTGGATCTCCCTGCAGTCCAAGAGACTCTCAAGAGTCTTCCCCAACACCACAGTTCGAAAGCATCAATTTTTGTCTTTAGTATGCTTTATAATTTTTTGTTGAATACTGAACATGATGTACTAGGTAAAAAAGAACTACGGTAAACAGGCCTTTAGTTAGTGCTTGTTTGTTATCTGGTGAGGAGCTGGGCCATGTTTGTGGTTTGCTGCAGCTGTAAGTGTCATCTGCTAAAATTTCCTCTGGTGTCTGCTTTTGTCTCCATTGTTGTCTCTGGGTTTCCTTACAGACTTCTTCTTAGAGAAAATAGAAGATTGTGCAATTCTTTCCATTGTAACCCACTGTTATTATACAGGAGCCCTGGTGATGTGATGGTGAGGTGTAGTGGGGAGGGGATGCATTCTATAGGTCTATGATCACTCTTTTTTGTGAGACTGTGCCTCTGGGCAGTGACCTTTACAAGTATTTTCCCTCCTTCTTTGGTGAGAATAATAAGGCTAGAGGGGGCAGAAGTTAGGTATATCTGTTTCCCCAGGTTTCTTAGGCTCTGATAACTTCCCAGCAAGTTAGGCTCAGGTGAGTTTCCCTTGAGGGCAGACCTTAAGAAGAGCAGAATGTTCTGGTGTCTTTTTGAATGTCTACTTTTCCCCTCCCCCTGCTGCAATTATAGGGGAGTTTTTTTTCCTAACCTTTACTGTGAGAATCTGGTAGGGCTCATGGAAGTAAAATTCACAAAAGTTCAGGGGTTCCCCCAAGACTGTGCTCCCTCTAGAGTTTTTAACTTTTGAGTTCATCCATATGAGACTTTAGCAATTTTTCAATAATAGCTTTAAGTTTTTCTTCTTAGGTACTTGCTCTTACCGTGGTTTCTGCTTCTGAGACCTTGGTCCTCTAATCAGTGATGCTCTATGCCTGTCTGTCTCTCCAATTTGGGAACAGAGGTTTGCTCTGTGACCTCAGATCTCTGAAGGATTTAAAAAGCATTGATGACTTTAAGTTTGTTCAGTTTTTCTTCTTATTATAAGGATAGAAGTGATCATGTGCAAACTCCTTACATAGCAGACCAGATCAAAATTACTTTTACATGTAATATCCGAAGACTGAATTTTGTAAAATTATTACATGTGACATTTGCATTTGCTCATTCATATTTCTTCACAGTTCCCATCTTTCTATTATTCCCATTAAGCCACACAAGGCTACAGCATGGCTAAAATTCCAATGAGGTATAGTTAACTGGTAACCTTAACCTAGAACAAGGCCTTTGAAGATGAAATTAACGGAATAAGACATGTGCAGATTTTACAAGTTGTTTACCAAACTGTTTGAGTCCCCCCAAACAATAGCCTTAATTTAACTTCACCATATGAACTTGCCTTCACCTGCAGTCCTAATTACCAAGGAAGCAATTTGATCCCAGACTTAATAAGCACATTCACACTGTTACTTCACATTGGCATCAGATTAATATTTGTACTTGAACAAAGCAAAAGGGTATTGCCAATAACTTGTGGAATCATTTAGTTTGTTTTCTATTTAGGATACTATAGAAATTTATCTACTCCAATATAAAATAATAAGGAAAAAAAATTTAAACTAGAAACTATAAATAAGAAATTAAAAATTTAATAGTTATTTTAGAAATGTCTTAAACAAACATTCTCTGTGGGGTCAAGTAGAGGAATCTAAATTACTATTGTATTTGTGCAATGTGTTATATTGTAAGGAAGCTGTAATTACCTGTTCTAAAAAATATATATAAATATATACACATATACACACACACAAGTCAGGTTTGTCTAGGAGGAAGTCTTAGGACAAAGCCAAACAGAGGAGATTTTAAACTTTTCTCTTAAATGTTTTAGTATATAGATACATAAGGACATTAATAACTTCTAAGTGTGGCCCAATATTAGCTCATCTTGGTAAACTATACTTATAAAGTATGGCAAAGCCATACTTTCCATCTTCCTAGAAAAAACAATTTCTAATTCAAACAACACTTACTGGTCTCTAGTAAAGAGATTTTGCTTATATTCATGGAATTAACAAGACAGATCTGAATAAGTATTAAATTTATGTGAAGATGAATACAGAAAACACATCCTGTGAAATTAGCTAACCATATATGAACAATGTGTAAGACTCATAAGCAAAATTTTGCAGTAACTATTTTCGTGAATATGAATATAGAGCCTGATCCAGGAAGAAAATTGATAGCCATTCTTTTTAGAAATTCATACACTATCTACTCTATAGTAGATAACATGTACCTGCATCACAAGGGAAGGGAAAGGGAACTTTACACTGTGGATGGTTACACGAAATCCAGTGAACCTAATGTATCTGCTTTGTGTAGGCCAGTAGTTTTTCACTTGTCCTGATGATCAAGTAAAAGCTCACAGGGCTCATCTGAAAAGAGCCACATCATAACTTTGGTGCTGTGCTTGAAATAAAACTGTAAGATATATACACAACCCCAAACAGATCTGTCTTAAATGGATAAAGAAAGATAACAATATAATTTATTTAAAAATACTTCAAAAACACTTTTCTCGATTATATCTGTGACCACTTCATTTTTCCTGCCTCCTTAGAAGGTTCTAATCAGTGAGGTGTCTTCCATCTTATTACCACCTTTACTCCATCCATGATGTCACACGCTCATTACCTGCATGAACAGTTCAGTGCTCACATCAACTAAATATTAAAAACAACGAGCCTATTATCAGAGAGTGGTACGCTAAAGATTCTATTTTGCGAGTTAAGGAAATGTGCCCCAAAATGTCCTTTATAGAACATGATTTTTCTTTCTTCTAAAATAAAAATAATAAGCCAAAATAGTTGCATGAAACAAATGACACAAAAGTATAACTCTTGGAGGAAAAAACAATGAGATTTACCAACAGCTTGGGGGAGGTAAAAGGTCAACACTTAAATGATACAGTCCGTAACATGAATCAGTAGTGTATCTATGTCAGGCAGAACTTCTCCACATTTGGGGCAAGAATGAATTGGAATATTCTGGTGCTGCTCCAGCCAGTTTCTATCCTCGGCTCCTGGAAAGAAGCATTAAATGAAATGTTAATCCATTCCTTCCATAGTGCAAGCAGTTTTTAATAACAGATGGTTAATTTTAATGTTCAGGTAAACTTTGTAATCAATACCTTGTGGGAAATGAACACAGGTTTTCAGTCTTTTGTTTTTTCAGTTTTTAACTGAAGTAATCTATACACACAGAAAAAAAAAAATCTCCAGAATCAGTGCCTGCTTCCCTGTGACATTAGGATTTAGCCTCTTTTCAAGGTTCTAGGTATATGAAAACATGTGGTTTCAGTTCCAGGTACAGGAACTAGGAACTAGGAACTAGTTTTTTATGTTCTAATAAAAACTAGGATATTTGAGAGAAGAAAAGAGATGAGGATGTAAGCTAAATGGAAGGAGAGAATGTGGAGAAGACAGCAAACAGAACGCTGAGAGGGATCCGGGAACAGTAGGTACCTTCTCAGAAGCGAAGACAACAGTTAGGGTCATTCAGCAGTTGTGTCTGAGCACCTGGGGCTGGGGGAGAGGATACAGACATGATGGGGACATCAGGCAAGAAAAGTGAGTGACGGGTGGGGTGTGCGAGAAACGCCACAGTTGGTTTCCTGGGAGGGCAGACAAGGGCTCAGACTGCTTGATGCAGACAGGCTCCCCTGATGAGATCAATTCCACATGTGAGAGGAGTTTTAAGAATGAAGAGTTATCCAGGCAAAGGATGTGAGAAGGGACTGAAGAAAGAGTCCTGTCATTTCCCTCAATTCTGGAGTTGGACTGAGGTTCAAGTCTAAATCAAAGAATGCTTGATGTATGACAGAAATCAAAACAATATTGTAAAACAAACATCAACAGTTAAAAATAAATAAATATATAAAAAAAGAATGCTTGAAACAAGCCTTGACTATTGGCAGGTCCCACGTGTGCAAACCATACTTCATGCAGGAAATGATTTCTGGCTCCCAGGACACCTCTTTGATCTGAACTTGCTGCACAGATGCAAACCATTTTTAGCTTTTTAGCATCTCTGCCCAGGTCTCTAGACTTGTTCAGGTCCCCCCAAATGTTTGTTTTTGCAGATGATAGTGGAGATAATGTTTAACATTTTTATCTACTTCTGAGCATATTATTTGAATTGAATAACACGGGAGACTATTATGGATAGTCTGTGTCCATCAAACTTTAGAAGCAACTTTGAATAGAAATACTGATCATAAGGCATTATCTCTGAAGCAGTGGGCTTGCTAATGGTCTCATCGTTTTAGATCAGGGGCAGTAAACTTTCCCTGTAAAGGGCTGGAGAATAAGTATTCCAGGCTTTACAGTAAGGTCATAAATTTCTGGCATAACTACTCAACTCTGCCATTGTTGCAAGAAAGTAGCCAGACAGTATGTCAGCAAGAGGGCATGACTATGTTGCAATAAAACTTTACTTATACAAACAGCTGACAGACCAGTTTTGGCCTGTAGGCTGCAGTTTGTCAAAACCTGCTCTAGATGACAACCAGCCACTTATCAGGGACCTTTAATTCATCCCTTTAAACTTTATGGCATCCATTGGCACCTTACTTTTTGTCCTGAAACCTTGTCTAGGTTTCAAGATGCAGACTTGGGCTGTTGCCATCACTCAGATAATGGTTCCCTCTACCTCCTGGCTCTTCACTGTATAATAAGCTTAGTCAGTTTTCCTTATTTACGCACCACACTCATTTCTGCCTTTGCCCTTTTATTCTCATACAGAAGTTACGGCTTCCAGGGGAAGCTTACAGTCACATCTTTCCAAGGCCTTTCTCAAGCCTCCTGGCCTTTTGGTGTCATCCTTTCCTCTTATCTCCAGCACTATTATTTCTGTCCCTTACTTGTTATATTATGAATTCATCTTGTCACATGCATATCCTGTCTAACTTGACCATAGGCTTTCATGGATCTGACCGTGCTTTATGCTCGCCTGTTCCCTCATGCTCAGCCAAGTGCCCTAGGCCAGAGAAGACACTTACATGGCTGCAGAGGACAACCATGATGAAATAACACTGAGATGAGTTATTCTGTTTAAGGCTGCTTTGTTAGGAAACAAACAAAAAATTTTAGGATAATCTCTGTTTGGAATATTGTTACTTATATGACCAAAAACTTATTAGGATAATTATGAATACATTTGTGTTTTGTGGTGAGTTTTGGATTATAAATATAAGTCAAAGAGTGTCTGGTCAGTTTTTTCTTTCCCCTTAAGTGTAAATAGATATTTGCCTTATATAGTTATGACAAAGAAAAATTTTCCCGAGAAATCTAGGTGTAAGAACTGTCCTTTTTTTGAACCAAGACAATCTTGGAGGCACTTATAGATACATGGGTATTCCTAGGATATTTAAATTCAGGTTAGAGAAGAGTCCTGGCAGTGCACAAATGGGTAGATGCAGCCTTCTCTTCTGATCCTAAAAAATGCCTAAGGCTAATATTTAGACCAGTCCCTGTGCTCCTTCTGGGTCCCTGCCCCCTGCATCCCCCACCACCAGGTGGTGCTAGTGGTAAAGAAACTGCCTGCCAACGTGGGTTCAAACCCTGGGTTGGGAAGATACTCTGGAGGAGGACATAGCAACCTACTCCAGTATTCTTGCCTGGAATATCCCATGGATTGAGGAGCCTGGAGGGCTACAGTCCTTAGGGTCGCAAAGAGTCAGACACAACTGAAGTGACTTAGCATGCACTGTGCTCCTTCTGCATATGCCCCATGAATACTATATGTATCTTTTTTTTTTTAATGTGTATCTTTAACCTGAATCACTACCTCTAATATTTACTTTAATCTATTTTTTCCTGTAAAAGGACTTTGGCAGCGGCATGTCAGCAGAGACAGGTGGTAGAAGGGATGCTCAGAAAAATTTTGCTACAATTTAACAGTTAACTATACATACTACATTGCTTCCTTGGTATTGATAACAACACTGATAGTTCCTTTTCAATAGTCAGTTGGTATGTGAAAGGGATTCAGACTGATCTGCTGCTGCTGCTGCTAAGTCGCTTCAGTCGTGTCCGACTCTGTGCGACCCCACAGACGGCAGCCCATTGGGCTCCGCCATCCCTGGGATTCTCCAGGCAAGAACACTGGAGTGGGTTGCCATTTCCTTCTCCAATGCGTGAAAGCGAAAAGTGAAAGTGAAGTCACTCGGTCTGACTCAGCGACCCCATGGACTGCAGCCTACCAGGCTCCTCCGTCCATGCGATTCTCCAGGCAAGAGTACTGGAGTGGGGTGCCATTGCCTTCTCCTCAGACTGATCTAGCATTAAAAAAATTAAGAATCAGTTTTATGTAAAATTTAGATAACATCTTTTTTTTTGATAACATGTAATCAAATCAGGTAAAATCTGATTCTTCTTAGTGGCATTGCTATTAACCTTTCATCTAGCTATGTCAGTCTTTGATCCTTTGACTATTAAGCTTTTTCCTATCTAGACTCAAGGATAATACTTCCCTTTCAGTGACATAATTTTCTGTAAATGACAGAACATTATTCCTGGAGTATGAAAACCATGTAATAAACACAGCACTATATTTTGTATAAGTATTATGATCAGTTTCACCCAGGGAATTAAAATCTGGATATAGAACATAGTGACAGGCTTATTACATGTAGTACTGTGTAGTGGCGAAGAGTTAAGATAACCTTGGGCTCCACGTTCAGTTCTGCCCCTTAGAAGCCTCGTGATCCTGGGTTATTGAACCTTGTCTTCTGGAAGATGGTGATACAATATACCTGATAGAATTTTGTGAGGATCAGATGAAATAATTTGTATGAAGGGATCAGCATAGCACCAGCACATAGTAAACTCTCAATAAATGGTAACCTTACTATGTGCATAACACCAGGTATTAGGTGAGGATATTAGCTCTGCAGGGGCTTATTTAATAGAGTACTTACATGCATATTTAGAACACACAAGTAACTATAAAATAGCAGATAAGTACTGGAACAGAAATAAAGTACTTTGGAAATTCTGGAGGGAAAGGTCACATTCTGTGGGATTCATGGGGACGGTATTTGAGATGGGTTTTAAAGATGGGTATTCTTGCCTGGAAAATCCCATGGACGGAGGAACCTGGTAGGCTACAGTCCAAGGGGTCGCAAAGAGTCGGACACGACTGAGCGACTTCACTTTCACTTTAAAGATGGGGTAAGAGTTCCCTGGAAAGAGACTGTAGGAAGAGAGAGATGAATAAGGAAGGGCCTCTATATGAAGGATACCACATAAGCAAGTGCACATAGGTGTATAAGTTTAGTACAAGTTCAAGGAACAGGGAGTGATTCTGTTGGCTAAAATCCACAGGGGAACAGAGTGAGAGAAGGCTCAGAATTTTGGCTATGCCAGGTGTTAACTGCCAGTGTGAAGAGTCTGGTCTGGATTCAGGAGGGAATGGATGGAGTTTGGGGTACTCTGGAAACAGGATTGATTTTTGCTGTAGTTTTGGTAACTTGACCGGGAATATATAGAATGTAGTGAGATTTCAGTGTATATAGAATGTAGTGAACTTTTCCTTCAAGCAACTTCTTCACAGGATAGCAAACCCATGGAACCTCTACCACTTGGTATCACACGTGACTCACCTCTTTGAACAAGATAAGCCTGCTGGTCAGCGTCACTTGCTCTCGCCCCGTGACGGCTCTGCATCTCCATCAAGGTCTGCCTGCTGGGATAAAAAGCAATGTTAACTGTGAAACCTTGAAATATGACAACATTAAGCAGGCGAACTCGGTCTGACTCAGCGACCCCATGGACTGCAGCCTACCAGGCTCCTCCGTCCATGCGATTCTCCAGGCAAGAGTACTGGAGTGGGGTGCCATTGCCTTCTCCTCAGACTGATCTAGCATTAAAAAAATTAAGAATCAGTTTTATGTAAAATTTAGATAACATCTTTTTTTTTGATAACATGTAATCAAATCAGGTAAAATCTGATTCTTCTTAGTGGCATTGCTATTAACCTTTCATCTAGCTATGTCAGTCTTTGATCCTTTGACTATTAAGCTTTTTCCTATCTAGACTCAAGGATAATACTTCCCTTTCAGTGACATAATTTTCTGTAAATGACAGAACATTATTCCTGGAGTATGAAAACCATGTAATAAACACAGCACTATATTTTGTATAAGTATTATGATCAGTTTCACCCAGGGAATTAAAATCTGGATATAGAACATAGTGACAGGCTTATTACATGTAGTACTGTGTAGTGGCGAAGAGTTAAGATAACCTTGGGCTCCACGTTCAGTTCTGCCCCTTAGAAGCCTCGTGATCCTGGGTTATTGAACCTTGTCTTCTGGAAGATGGTGATACAATATACCTGATAGAATTTTGTGAGGATCAGATGAAATAATTTGTATGAAGGGATCAGCATAGCACCAGCACATAGTAAACTCTCAATAAATGGTAACCTTACTATGTGCATAACACCAGGTATTAGGTGAGGATATCAGCTCTGCAGGGGCTTATTTAATAGAGTACTTACATGCATATTTAGAACACACAAGTAACTATAAAATAGCAGATAAGTACTGGAACAGAAATAAAGTACTTTGGAAATTCTGGAGGGAAAGGTCACATTCTGTGGGATTCATGGGGATGGTATTTGAGATGGGTTTTAAAGATGGGTATTCTTGCCTGGAAAATCCCATGGACGGAGGAACCTGGTAGGCTACAGTCCAAGGGGTCGCAAAGAGTCGGACACGACTGAGCGACTTCACTTTCACTTTAAAGATGGGGTAAGAGTTCCCTGGAAAGAGACTGTAGGAAGAGAGAGATGAATAAGGAAGGGCCTCTATATGAAGGATACCACATAAGCAAGTGCACATAGGTGTATAAGTTTAGTACAAGTTCAAGGAACAGGGAGTGATTCTGTTGGCTAAAATCCACAGGGGAACAGAGTGAGAGAAGGCTCAGAATTTTGGCTATGCCAGGTGTTAACTGCCAGTGTGAAGAGTCTGGTCTGGATTCAGGAGGGAATGGATGGAGTTTGGGGTACTCTGGAAACAGGATTGATTTTTGCTGTAGTTTTGGTAACTTGACCGGGAATATATAGAATGTAGTGAGATTTCAGTGTATATAGAATGTAGTGAACTTTTCCTTCAAGCAACTTCTTCACAGGATAGCAAACCCATGGAACCTCTACCACTTGGTATCACACGTGACTCACCTCTTTGAACAAGATAAGCCTGCTGGTCAGCGTCACTTGCTCTCGCCCCGTGACGGCTCTGCATCTCCATCAAGGTCTGCCTGCTGGGATAAAAAGCAATGTTAACTGTGAAACCTTGAAATATGACAACATTAAGCAGGCGTTCAACAGAAGTGTGAGAAAAAAGAGGTAAACTACAAAGCCAAGGTTCACAGAAACCAGAACTTATGAGCAATTTGAGTTTTAAATATCACTGGCACTAGGACACAATGTAGTAAATATGATTTTTTAAAAATCAGGAAATAAACAGAATGTCAATAAATGGGGAATAGGTTGTAAAAAAAAGTGGCATATTTCTAAAGCAGGACACAACAGAGCAAACAATGATCTGCATATACATACAGATTTATATATATATATATATATATAGTTCAAAATCAGTTATATATATAAAACAAGTTGCAGAATAATACCTTTAATGACAATTTTGTAACCTATGCACCCTGTTCTAAGAAATTAATATTACCTTAGTTTAAGATACTATATAGGTGTGTATATATGCAAAAATACAAAACAGCTGGAGATGCTACACACGAGTTCCAGGCACTGTGGGAGAGGGAGAGAGGATTATACTGAGGGGTAGGGAGAAAGGAGACTGCAACTTCATCTATAGTTCTTTTTCTTCTTTTTATAAAAATATACTTGAAGCAAACAAAAGAAATATTAGTAACTGTCAATCCTCGATGGGTACATATTAGCTTCCCTGGTGGCTCAAACGGTAAAGAATCCACCTGCTGTGTTCATGGATTGGAAGAATCAATATAGTAAATGAGTATACTACCCAAAGCAATCTATAGATTCAATGCAATCCCTATCAAGCTACCAACAGTATTTTTCAGAGAACTAGAACAAATAATTTCACAATTTGTATGGAAATACAAAAAACCTTGAATAGCCAAAGCAATCTTGAGAAAGAAGAATGGAACTGGAGGAATCAACCTGCCTGGCTTCAAGCTCTACTACAAAGCCACAGTCATCAAGACAGTATGGTACTGGCACAAAGACAGAAATATAGATCAATGGAACAAAATAGAAAGCCCAGAGATAAATCCACACACCTATGGACACCTTATCTTCGACAAAGGAGGCAAGAATATACAATGGAGTAAAGACAATCTCTTTAACAAGTGGTGCTGGGAAAACTGGTCAACCACTTGTAAAAGAATGAAACTAGAACACTTTCTAACACCATACACAAAAATAAACTCAAAATGGATTAAAGATCTAAATATAAGACCAGAAACTATAAAACTCCTAGAGGAAAACATGGGCAAAACACTCTCTGATATAAAACACAGCAGGATCCTCCATGACCCACCTCCCAGAATACTGGAAATAAAGCAAAAATAAACAAATGGGACCTAATTAAAATTAAAAGCTTCTGCACAACAAAGGAAACTATAAGCAAGGTGAAAAGACAGCCTTCAGAATGGGAGAAAATAATAGCAAATGAAGCAACTGACAAACAACTAATCTCAAAAATATACAAGCAACTTATGCAGCTCAACTCCAGAAAAATAAACGACCCAATCAAAAAATGGGCCAAAGAACTAAACAGACATTTCTCCAAAGAAGACATACGGATGGCTAACAAACACATGAAAAGATGCTCAACATCACTCATTATCAGAGAAATGCAAATCAAGACCACAATGAGGTACCATTTCACACCAGTCAGAATGGCTGCGATCCAAAAGTCTACAAGCAATAAATGCTGGAGAGGGTGTGGAGAAAAGGGAACCCTCTTACACTGTTGGTGGGAATGCAAACTAGTACAGCCACTATGGAGAACAGTGTGGAGATTCCTTAAAAAACTGCAAATAGAACTGCCTTATGACCCAGCAATCCCACTGCTGGGCATACACACCGAGGAAACCAGAATCGAAAGAGACACATGTACCCCAATGTTCATCGCAGCACTGTTTATAATAGCCAGGACATGGAAGCAACCTAGATGTCCATCAGCAGATGAATGGATAAGAAAGCTGTGGTACATATACACAATGGAATATTACTCAGCCATTAAAAAGAATACATTTGAATCAGTTCTAATGAGGTGGATGAAACTGGAGCCTATTATACAGAGTGAAGTAAGCCAGAAAGAAAAACACCAATACAGTATACTAATGCATGTATATGGAATTTAGAAAGATGGTAACGATAACCCTGTATGCAAGATAGCAAAAGAGACACAGATGTATAGAACAGTCTTTTGGACTCTGTGGGAGAGGGCGAGGGTGGGATGATATGGGAGAATGGCATTGAAACATGTAAATTATCACATGTGAAATGAATTGCCAGTCCAGGTTTGATGCATGATACAGGGTGCTCAGGGCTGGTGCACTGGGATGACCCAGAAAGATGGGATGGGGAAGGAGGTGGGAGGGGGGTTCAGAATGGGGAACACATGTACACCCATGTCTGATTCATGTCAATGTACGGCAAAACCAATACAATATTATAAAGTAAAATAAATAAAACTGAAAAAAAAAAAGAATCCACCTGCAATGCAGGAGACCCGGGTTCAATTCCTTCATCAGGAAGATCTCCTCAAGAAGGAAATGGCAACCCACTCCAGTATTCCTACCTGGAGAATTCCATGGACAGAGGAGCCTTGTGGGCTACAGTCCTTGGGGTTGCAAAGAGTCAAACATGACTGAACAACTAACATACAAACATTGGTGTGTGTTATTTTATTCTCTGTATTTTTCTGTTTCTTACTCCTCTATATGTTGTTCTCAAAAGGAAATTTTTAAAGATAGAAGTAATTTTAGCAGTATTTTCTTGTAAAACATATTACAGAATTACTTAAAGTATTAGAAATATTTCATCCATGACAATGGCAGGATATGACTGGAACCCATATTATCATGCTTTTACAATTTATCTAGAAGCAGCAACTCAATCAGGTTCCCACAAGATACTGCCAAGCCTTTTAAAGCAAACCAAGTGTCTGGAACACCGTCAGGCCAGGTGTACTCAAAGCGAGTCTTGTAGCTCAAACAGCTAAAACACTGTGGGTCCTGCTCCCACAACCTGGGTGATCTGTGCTCCAAGTCTTTCCCTCATTTACCTGCCTCCATCTTCGAAAACATTGTTTTCTTTCAGTAGAACTGCCAGCTGCAATGCCAGCTGCTCCTTTTCTTCATGAATCTTCTCTCTTGCTGCTCTTTCAGCATGAAAATCAGAACAATAAACCTCCATCTGTTAGAGGGGAAAAAAAAGGAGAAGTTACTACCCAGACAAATGTGTATTCTCTACAGCCTATCTGCTGATAAGTGGAAGAGGCTCTGCTACATCCTGTGACATGTCTTACAAATATTAACAACAAGTACATGCTCCTGCTAGAAACCAGTGTAATGACCACGACCATGTGAGTGAGACATCCTGAAAATAGATCTTCAAGTCCATCCTGAGTGCAGCCTCATGAGAGACCCTGAGTCAGCTAAGGGTCACCTGGCTAAGCTGCTCCTCCTGGATTCCAGATCCATAGCAACTGAGACAATAAATGCTTGTCGCTTTAGCGACAAGAATAATCTGTTACCTCTAAATAAATAAATATTATGCTGCTGCTGCTGCTGCTAAGTTGCTTCAGTCGTGTCTGACTCTGTGCGACCTCATAGACGGCAGCCCACCGGGCTCCGCCATCCCTGGGATTCTCCAGGCAAGAACGCTGGAGTGGGTTGCCATTTCCTTCTCCAATGCATGAAAGTGAAAAGTGAAAGCTATTATGCTATAATATGTAATTTCTTCATTGTTAAAAAATTATAAAGTAAAAACGAATGCCTTAATAGTGAATTGAGCATTATTTTAATACCAGTTCTTAACTTTCTGTATTTTCAATTAGGTTTTCCTTTTCAGATTTAGTGGTTCTAGGATATATTTTTTTATCCATTATTTTAAAAAGTTAATAAAAATTTAAATATTCTAATCACAATTTTCATTGCCAGAAAAAGTATGAAACAGATCATTTTAAGGGACTTCCTACCATTTGTGAGTGCTCTAACATTTTATGGTTTTCATTGGTAGATCATGGGCTTTTTTTGAGTCAGACATAAATCTGTGTTAGAATCTCATTTCCATCACGTCATTAGGTTTGAGCCAGTAAGAACTAGGCCTTTGTTTTGTCCCTCTCTATATCCCCAACATTGCTTTTAATCACATAAACAATTAGGTGGTAGGAAGACTAACTCTGCTGCTGTTGCTAAGTTGCTTCAGTTGTGTCCAAGTCTGTGTGACCCCATAGACAGCAGCCCACCAGGCTCCCTGTCCCTGGGATTCTCCAGGCAAGAACACTGGAGTGGGTTGCCATTTCCTTATCCAATGCATGAAAGTGAAAAGTTAAAGTGAAGTCGCTCAAAGACTAACTCTACCAGACAGCAAAACATTTGTCAGGCCCAATCAAAGGAAATACCCAAAAAAGCTCAAGCTGAAATTCTATTCCTGTAGAAATAAAACCAAAGTTGTGAAAAGTGAAAGTTGCTAGTCATGTCCAACTCTTTGCGACCCTATGGACTACACAGTCCATGGAATTCTCAAGGCCAGAATATTGGAGTGGGTAGCCCTTCCCTTCTCCAGGGGGTCATCCCAACCCAGGGATTGAACCCAGATCTCCCACATTGCAGGTGTATTCTTTAGCAGGCAACACACCAGGGAAACCCCAGAATACTGGAGTGGGTAGCCTATCCCTTCTCCAGTGGATCTTCCTGACCCAGGAATTGAACCCAGGGTCTCTTGCATTGCAGGTGGATTCTTTACCAGCTGTGCTACCAGGAAAGCCTATAACTACAGTATCAGGCCCAATCAGAGAAAATACCTAAAAGAGCTCAGGTTGAAATTCTATTCCTATAGAAATAAAACTAAAGCTGTAAGTCCATTCAGCCACTCCTATATTTCAGTAGGCCAGCCACTAAGGGCTGCAGGTAATGAGTATGTATATAGGGAATAGTAAACTTCTGGTATTGTTACATTGAAAATAATCTGTTTATCAGTTTGGCAAACGTTTAAAAGAGTAATGCAAGGATGTAGGGAAATAGGGGCTTTCAGCTATTTTTGGTTAGCAAAAAATTTTGATTATACACTTCTGGAAGACAACTTGGAAGTAGTTATTTAACTTAAAAACAATCTAACCCAATGACCCAACCATTCCATTTCTGTATCTTACTAGAGATTCCACAAATGCACAAAGATATACATACAGGAATGTTCAGTTCAGCATTGTTGATAAAAAGCAAAAATACTGGTACAACCTACATGTCCATTAATAGAGGACTGGTTAAATATATCAGGGTAATGCACACTTTGGATACCATACAACTATTTTAAAAAGTACATATGGCTGTGAGTAATAACATGGAGAGGTATCCAAGATAGATCAGGAATGAAAAAGTAGTACAATGTGTATGGCATGATCCCGGTTTTAATTACACAAGCAATAAGGTGGTATGAAGACTAACTCTACAAACATCAAAACATTTGATTATTTATAACGAGACAGAATGTACCAGATCAACAATGTACAAAGAGCCCAATGGAACAGTGTGGAATCCAGAAACAGACGTGTGGGTACATTGACATAATATGTGACAAAGAGGGCAATAGTGTCCTTAAGGAAAGACGACCTCTTAAATAAATGGTGCCAAGTGGATATTCATGTAGCAAAAAAAAAATATGAATCTTTACCCTTACTTCACTGCATATAGAAAAGCTAATTTCAGATATTTTTGTATCTTAATATAAAAGACAAAACCATAAATCTTTTAGAAGTCAATGCAGGAGAATATATTCATAGCCTTGAGGTAATGAAAGCTTTTAAAACAGGACACAGAAGTACTATAATCATAAATGAAAAGACTGATAAACTAGACTACATTAAAATTAAAAATTCTGTTCATCAAAAGACATGCTCATGAGAATGGAAAGGCAAATCACAGAGTGAAGAAATCTGCAAAAAGCATTGGCAAGGGCTTATGTCTGGAATATATAAAGAACTCCTGTAAAATTAAGAAAAAGCCAGCAGACCAGAAGAAAACTGGGCAAAGACCTGATCAGGTACTTCACAAAAGCAGATCCTTAAAAGGCCAGTAAACATTTCAAAAAGTACACTTTCAAACCAGCAGGGAAATGCAGATTAAATAAGACAGCATTATAAACCCACCAGAATGGTTAAACATTAAAATACTGATAATACAAGTATGGGTCAAGGTGGATGTGGAGCCACAGGAACTCTCTGCTGACGGGAGTGAAAACTGGTAGGTACATCCACTCTGGAAACCTCTTTGGCATTATCAGTGAACACTGGGTAATCTGCCTACTCTAGGAACAAGCAGTTTTGCTCCTAGGTGTGTACCCAAAAGAAATGAGTGCACAGATGAATAAAGAGACTTGCATAAGAATGTCAGAGCAACATTAAACACCAAGCCCCAAGCTGGGAATGATCCAGCTGTCCATCAACTGTAGAATGGATAAATTCAATGAGTAGTACACTTACAAGTGTGCTATGCTTTCCACATGTGATGAACTTCAGTAAAAAGGTTTGTTGAAAATATAGTAGCAGAAATAGTGTAAAATCAAAAAAATATCTCTTAAGCACCACCGCTTTCCTGTTTGGGAACATAATCAAGGTTGGCTCCCCTGAGCTCACGCTTGGGAACGAGGCCTACCTGAGCCCTGAGGACAGCCATGGTCTCCAGGTCCTTCTCCTGCCTGGCAATGGTCTGCTTCATCCCATCCATCTGGAGCTGCTTGGAAGCCAGGGCCTTCTCTGCCAGTTCCAGCTTTCCACTCAGTTCCTGCAGCACCACCTTATCCACTTTTTCTGACTAAAAAAGATAAGCTTATTCTGGACTTGGTTTTGAAATAATTCAACCTATTTTAATAAAATGTAACATGAAGGCTTAAATTAAAAATTTACTAGGTCTTTAGAGAGGAACCATATTCTAGGAAAATTAAATGAAAAACAAAGTATATTTCTAAGACTATAAACTCAAAGACCCCTTCTAATTCAAAGCTCCCCTGGTCTTTACTTAGTCCCACTTTACTGAGGTAAAACTGACAAAATTGTAAAATATTTGAAATGTAAAACATGATGATTTGATATACATATACACTGTGAAAAGGTTCCCCCGATTGGGTTAATTAACTCATCTCTCATCTGACTTATCTATCCATGGTGTTTAAACTATCACACCATGCTGGGGACATTATTACTAAGTTGCAGCCCAAGAAGTCCAGGGTCTCAAGTTCACTGACAGAGGCAAGCTAGCCTTGTGAGAGCTCCCAGCAGCACACTCACTAGACATCCACTACTCATGTGGGCGCCCATACTCGGCTCTCCTGCAAACTCACCCGCCATTAGCGATGCTAACAGCTTACTCCATGACCATAAGGCGTGTATCCCATCTTTAACTACATGGCACATTATACATATGCAGCAGGAGTTATCAACACTTAGACACAAGAAATCAATTGCTGATATAAATGGAAAAAAAAAAACCTTGGAAACCAGACTTAGTTAAGGAGTAACACAACTACCTCACATATTTACATAAACCGTTCAGTAGTTCCATTCACTACTAGGCTCTGAAAGTAATTTTTTTTCTCTGAGTACCTCTCTCCTGTTTAGTTCCTCAATTGTCTTCAGTGCATTATTGTATTCTTGAAGAAGCCTGTTGTGTGTCAACTGTAGAGTGCCTAATTTGGACCTATTTAAAAAGAAGTTAAAAAGGCAATCTTGGGGAAAATACATCAAAACTTAGTCTTGCCTCCCAATTTTCTTCTCAACACTCAAGTAGCAAAATCTCTTCCACCTTTATAATCCCACCACCTACTAGCATATTCTTACTCTCAAAGAAAGTGATTTTTGTTCAAATAATCAAGATAGACTACAAATAATTTTCAAAACTGTTAAAATAAAACTTAAATTTTATCTCTTCAGAAAAGTCTAATTCTCCTTCAAATAAACAAAAGACAAAAAATAAATTTAATTTATTCTCAAATCCTGATTCCAACCCATAAAACTGCTCTTCTATCCTCTTTCAGCAAGTAGCCATCAGTCATTGCACACTCACTTTTCATCTTCTGTTTTAGCTTGTTCCATTTTGATTTCTGATCGCATGCTTTCCACTTGGAGCTCTAACTTTTTGTTTTTATAAACAAGTTCTTGTTTTTCATTCAGCTCTGATGGGCTTGCAGAATTTTTCCTTTCAAGGGCCTGACATCTAAGAAAGAGCAAAATTTCATGAGGACAAACAATGCTCCTTCACATTTCTCAGTGGCTTTTAAACAGATTCTCAGATTATGTAGCAAATACAAAGAATTTCATGATGACATTCTTCAAAAATTTAACAGTACAAAATTAAATATTTTATCCTTCCTGCTTTTTTACTAGAGTATTTCTCAACCGTTATGACTGAATATAAAAATATACAGATTTTTATAAAAGACATTTATAGGCTCTGTTAAGTACAAAAAATATGGTTTCTGATAAAGATTCAGTAGGAGAGAAGGAAGTGCTTTAAGTCCTGTTAAAGATCAGACCGAGAATTTCAATGTAACAAGAGCAAAATGAGCCAATGGCTGCTGTGTGTAAGGCATCAATGAAAAAAGCATGTTAAACATTGGCTTACTTAATACAAAGTTTGAGTTATGACACACAGTTTACAGATGATAAAACTGAGGCACAGAGAGGTTAAATAAATAACTTGTCCAAGGTAATATCACAAGTAAGGGGTAAATCTGTATTTCAACCTGGGTCTGTTTATTCACAGTCCTTTTCCTCAGCTGCTATGCTATGCTGTCTGTAATACTGTATAGCCTTGGTCAGTGTAACTCCATAGAAACATACATTTGTATACTGTGCTGGAAATATGCTTGCCAATTAATCTAAGAGAACAATATCAACTTAGCTTTTCTAAATTTGGGGTAACTCCTTACATCAAGAGAAACAAGCAGATGCAAAATTCTCTCAATTTAGATATTTGCCTTCATAACTGATAGAAAATCAAGTTTTTTTCCCCTCCTAAATAAATCTCATTCAGGTTCTTCTTGCCCTTTGTAGTTTTCTTTTATGTTTGTTCACATCAATGCTGTCAGCTTACATAAGTCACAGGAAGTCTGGCTCACTGTTTTTTCCAGGTCCTCATGTATGCTTAAAATTCCCCCGAAAAGCAGAATCAGAGTCCCCTGGGTCCATTCCCCCAAGGACTTCATGGTTATATATTAACCAGGACATTGGTGTTTTCTGAATTCGTATTTCAATTAGGTGTCTTTTTCTTTTACTCAGTAACACAGTAGCAAAATGATGTTTTTGTATATTAACATATTTTGTTAAACAGTACACTTTTTGAAAGGGGGGTAAACATTATCTCTCATTCTTACTTTTCTTGAAGTCTCTTCTTCATTAGCTCAGCTTCACTGAGTTTCGTGTGAGCTTCCTGAAGCTCCTTAAACAGGGTTGTCACCTGAAGGTTCAGTGTTTCCACTTCACTTCCAATCTGTCATCCAGGAAATCCCAAACATGCACTTATTAGAACTTAAATGAACCTCTTTGTGAGCAAACAGTGTGAACCACTGGCGTCTAACTAAGACTGTGAACTGATTAAACTTTTGGCACTTAATGCCCCAAATATCTTGCATGGAAAAAAAAAAACCGAGAATTTCAATGTAACAAGAGCAAAATGAGCCAATGGCTGCTGTGTGTAAGGCATCAATGAAAAAAGCATGTTAAACATTGGCTTACTTAATACAAAGTTTGAGTTATGACACACAGTTTACAGATGATAAAACTGAGGCACAGAGAGGTTAAATAAATAACTTGTCCAAGGTAATATCACAAGTAAGGGGTAAATCTGTATTTCAACCTGGGTCTGTTTATTCACAGTCCTTTTCCTCAGCTGCTATGCTATGCTGTCTGTAATACTGTATAGCCTTGGTCAGTGTAACTCCATAGAAACATACATTTGTATACTGTGCTGGAAATATGCTTGCCAATTAATCTAAGAGAACAATATCAACTTAGCTTTTCTAAATTGGGGTAACTCCTTACATCAAGAGAAACAAGCAGATGCAAAATTCTCTCAATTTAGATATTTGCCTTCATAACTGATAGAAAATCAAGTTTTTTTCCCCTCCTAAATAAATCTCATTCAGGTTCTTCTTGCCCTTTGTAGTTTTCTTTTATGTTTGTTCACATCAATGCTGTCAGCTTACATAAGTCACAGGAAGTCTGGCTCACTGTTTTTTCCAGGTCCTCATGTATGCTTAAAATTCCCCCGAAAAGCAGAATCAGAGTCCCCTGGGTCCATTCCCCCAAGGACTTCATGGTTATATATTAACCAGGACATTGGTGTTTTCTGAATTCGTATTTCAATTAGGTGTCTTTTTCTTTTACTCAGTAACACAGTAGCAAAATGATGTTTTTGTATATTAACATATTTTGTTAAACAGTACACTTTTTGAAAGGGGGGTAAACATTATCTCTCATTCTTACTTTTCTTGAAGTCTCTTCTTCATTAGCTCAGCTTCACTGAGTTTCGTGTGAGCTTCCTGAAGCTCCTTAAACAGGGTTGTCACCTGAAGGTTCAGTGTTTCCACTTCACTTCCAATCTGTCATCCAGGAAATCCCAAACATGCACTTATTAGAACTTAAATGAACCTCTTTGTGAGCAAACAGTGTGAACCACTGGCGTCTAACTAAGACTGTGAACTGATTAAACTTTTGGCACTTAATGCCCCAAATATCTTGCATGGAAAAAAAAAAGGTTTGGATACAACTCTGTTTCCTTATAGAGCATTAACTGATCGATTTGGATACTCTTGTGATAATGCCTTTATCATAATCACAATGGACCCTGACCACACTTCAGGGGATCATAGATCACGGTGCTGTCAAAGCACAATCTACTTTACCCAGCTAGCAACTCATGCCACATTCCCTGACTGTTGTGTGTTTCTAGTTTACTCAGCTGTTTTCACTGTACTGGCTTCTTCCTGGCAGCTCCAGAAGTGTAAAACTCACTGTCAATGAGTTTTACAGTGCCAGGGAAGTCTCAATACTTCTCTATAATTAGTTGTTCATTAGTTTCGGTCTCTTCATCTCAGTTTTTAACACATTCTCCATTCTCTTGAAAGTAGGGGACTCAGTTCAGAGTGTGGCATACAGCATACATCTGATACAGGCTTGTCGAATAAGTTAGCTAAAGTGAGTGTTTCATGTAAATGCCTTTCTTGTGGGCTACTGTGGGTCTTACAACTTCCTGCCCTCATCACCTCTCCCTAAGTTTCGGACTGTGTTCGCAGGTTACAAGGCATGTTTCTGAGTTGTCACACAAGTGTATATAAATATGCATGTAAACAAATGTCTTTCTTGTTCAAACTATTATATTCAAATGAGTAGTGGGAGAGAACAAAGACCCTTCAATTCTACCTGAAGTTTCTGGATCATATCTTCAAATGATTTCATTATATATTGGACAAAATTCCTTTCTCAATTTGTGGGTCTGTTCACTTAGGAATTCTGGAGAGGAAATCAGTCAAGAAGAGATAAAGGAGTGATTTCCTAGAATCACTGGGATAGGAATACATCTCACTGCAATTTACAGTGAATGAAATTCAGATCAGGACAAGGAAACAGGAGAGAAATAGAAAATACTCAACATGACAAATTGTTTCTCTGTTTCTAAAGCCACACATCACATGACTTGGCTGCTGTGCCCTCACTACCCTCCGTCCACTGAGAGTGTGCTAACAGTCTTAGACTCTGAGTACCCACAGTTTTGGTGTCTTTCTCCTCTTCTTTCTCTAGTTCTGTGGGCTCCTCTGTCTGGGTCTCAGTCTCAGAATGATCCTTGGCTTTCTTTTCAAAATCAGAAATTCTAAAAAATTACAGAATATAGAAAGGTTACTTTTTCTTTGGCTTCCAGAGGAATAACAATTACAGAAGCATTAAAAAGAACATTGTCTAAAATTGGGATAATGGATGAACGTTTTCAAAATCTCTTCATATGCATTGTATTAGCTCTGGTTTTGCTTTCAACCAGATACTGGGTGGAACTGATTCAAGGGATGAATGCACATGGAGGGATAAGATGGGTATAATTTATCTTGAACACAAAAACATTGCCTTTTCCCACATCACTGTAATGCACAGAACTGTTTTTTTAATTTGTATGTGTGTATGCACGTGTGCTACATGAGAGTGGGTGCCTCTTTATAAGGATTCAGCAGAGAGGGAATCCTTATTATACTTGTTACAAGTAGATCCATCTAAGTTTATGAGGTCCTAAAACAAATATAGCAACATTCTTATCCTGAATCAAAATCATATGAAAACCACCTTAATACAAATGGAATAAAAAGAAATTTGTGATTAAAGATGGTAGATTAAATACATGCATGCAATTTTTCTCCCACCCTGAATGCCACGAACATGGCTTTGAAAGAAGAATGGAAGAAGAACATTCAAAGGAACTGCACACTCCCTCCACCCCTGCCCAGCAAAAAACAGAAGATCAAAGTTGGTCAAATATATCCGAAAGCAGAAAAAGACAGCGAGAGTGAAGGGTGAGGAGGCAGGGGAAGGGAGAAAGGAATAAGGAAAGAAAGACAAATGGCAAAGAGGAATACCAAGTTAAGAAAATGAGAGGACTGGTTCAGGAGTCCAGTTCAAAATAATAGTTGTCACTAGAATGAGAGAACAGAGAAAACTGAGGGTAATTAAGTCAAGATCATTTTTCAAGAAGTGAAGGATGAATGAGGCCAAGAGTGCCCAGAACGAATGGATGAGAACGGGCCCCTCACCAAAGCACATGTGAGAGGTCAGAAAACGTGAGATGGAGCAAGGAACCTTTGAGGGAGAGGACAAACAAAAGAAGTTTTATGCCAAAAGATCAAGAATCAAAATGGCAATGAATTTCTCAGCCTTAACACCAGGAGCCAGAAGACAATGAAGTACTAATGCTTTCACAATTGGGCGGGAAAATTATATCCAATATATCAATAGAATTCTGTATTTAGCAAAACTTATCTGTTAAGTAAAAAGGTAGGAAGAGAGATTTTCACATATGCAGATTTCAGAAAATATCCTTCCCATATATTCTTTCTTAGTAAGTTAGTGGAGGTATTTAAAGATATTTAGTGAGTAAGAACACTGGATACACAAAACAGGTGATCCAAAAGAGCAGAGCTGAAGGAATTCCACAAGTGGCCAAAGGGAGATCCCAAGGTAACTGCAGTAGAACAGGACCTAGACAGCAACCAGGCCGACTCTCAAGAAGAGGAAACTATTAATAGACTACTAACACGTTTGCATGTCACTGAGATTTTCTCACTGGGGAAGAGTATGGTGAAACTAAGCAAATTTTTAAATGTAACTTTGCATAGAGTTTTTTTTTTGTTTTTTAAAGTATTAGAAGGGAAAAGCGGTCAAGGCATAGAGCAGAGCTCAACAGAGAACTGTGTGTGTGCACGCATGTGTGCATATGTTTGCATAATAATAATAATAAACACTGAGTAGTGCTCTAACTAAATGTCAATATAATCAGTTTTGGAGTAGGGTGGCGTAGCGTGGGATGGGAATAAGGGTCCAGAAGTGGGTGTGGTGACAATGGTGGGAGTCAAAAGCAGTTAAATTCTCATCCTTCATAGTTGGGAGTTCAATAGATTATGTCTAAGATAGGGGAAAATTTTTTTTGAGTAGTGATTTCATCTTGATCTATGGGAATAAGTATCAAAAGAACCAGCTAAATAAGTTGTAAGCCAGGACTTCCCTGGTGGTCCAGTGGTTAAGACTCTGCCTCTCAATGCAGGGGGCATGGAATCAATCCCTGGTTGGGGAACTAATGTCCCATGTGCTGTGGGGTGTAGCCAAAAGTTAAAAAAATGATCAATAAATATGTTATAAGTGGTTCAGAAGCAGGAGAAAGAAGTGATGGGGGGGGGGTGTAGTTAGTCAAAGAACTACTATCTTTCCATAAAAAGCCTGTGGAGCAACCAATTCTTTAAACTATGTGAATGCAAAACTGATTTTTAAAAAAGAACTTAATGATAATACAAAATAAACAAACAGCATTGGTATCTGTTGCAAACTGCCAAACCTAACTGGTGCACAGGTGCCGTCTCTAGAGCTGGTTGGTGCAGGGTGGAAGGATGGGCCTTCATCGCACCACTCACATATGATGCAGGCTTCCGACCCACATGTGAATTTCAACTTAATTTTCTAGGGCAAATTTTCATCTTGGGCTGACATTTTCCTGTCCCCCCTTGTTAGCTTGGGCCATACTTCATTTACAATTTCCCTCTCCTTCCTGGCTATCAGTTTACGTTTCTTCAGAAGACACAGATTACACAAAATATGAATCCTGGCAAAGAGTGGAAGAAAAACAAGTCTATTATTCCCTCTCCTCACCTATCATCTAAAAGTTTTCAACTTCTCTTATTTCTCATGACTAATGAAAACAGCTGAAGACTGACTTATGTATTTGAGAAAAAGACATGTTAGGTCTTGTAATGTCTTTGCATCATATCCTGCATAGTAAATCAAGTCAGGTGATATATCAGTGATTTTATTTCTTGGTTTCAGTATGACCTTAGCCAGGAGGTTGTCCTAGCACAGACATGGAGAACACTGGCCCTAGCAACCAATCACTGACTTACCAGGTGTTAAAAACTGTGAGAAGTCTGACTCACAAGGTAGAAATTTAATGTTATTGAGAAAGGGTAAGAGAGGGAAACACCCATCTCAAAGGCAGGCCTGACTTACTAGCTACAATCTGAAAAATTACACCTCTAGACAGAGCGCTATCATTATTTTGAAAGCAGGAATTATATATTAGATCATATAAAAGATCAGGATGTATAATCAGCAAATTCCTAAGTTTACACTTTTATTATTAAAGCTAATCATGTTGTCTGAAGAAGGATGAATTACCAGCTAAACTTGACTTCTTCGAATGCTGTACAGAACTCAGGAGGGTAAATGTGCCAATGAAACAGAAACACACTGATCACTCATCACTATTAAAGGTCTTTTTCCAAAGCAAAACATCTTCCTTTTAAAAAATCAGTTGACCCTGTAATAACTGAGGTGTAAAATGAATGCTTCTACTTATTTATTTTTCTGTGCATCATTACTCAGTTTAGGGACTTATCAAAAAGGCAGGACAAATGTTTTACTCAACTAGAATACATAGTATTAGTCTCCTGGAAATTAACCTCTGAACTTTTCTATTAAGACAGTGGTAGGATATGGGGTTCAGTTCAGTTCAGTTGCTCAGTTGTGTCCGACTCTTTGCGACCCCATGAATCGCAGCATGCCAGGCATCCCTGTCCATCACCAACTCCCGGAGTTCACTCAGACTCATGTCCATCGAGTCAGTGATGCCATCCAGCCATCTCATCCTCTGTCATCCCCTTCTCCTCCTGCCCCCAATCCCTCCCAGCATCAGAGTCTTTTCCAATGAGTCAACTCTTTGCATGAGGTGGCCAAAGTACTAGAGTTTCAGCTTTAGCATCATTCCTTTCAAAGAAATCCCAGGGCTGATCTCCTTCAGAATGGACTGGCTGGATCTCCTTGCAGTCCAAGGGACTCTCAAGAGTCTTCTCCAACACCACAGTTCAAAAGCATCAATTCTTCAGTGCTCAGCTTTCTTCACAGTCCAAATCTCACATCCATGCATGACCACTGGAAAAACCATAACCTTGACTAGACGGACCTTTGTTGGCAAAGTAATGTCTCTGCTTTTCAATATGCCATCTAGGTTGGTCATAACTTTCCTTCCAAGGAGTAAGCGTCTTTTAATTTCATGGCTGCAGTACAATTCATAGCCATCATTCCTTTTCACCTTTGAAAAAAACTGACTATCAAATAAGTTACTGGAAAAACACTGATTTCTTTCAGATAACCCTCATTCTGAATAAATAACTTTGGTTTCATATTTTAAGAACAGATTTTCTTATACTTAAATTTTTCAACTGCTTCAGTTAGAAAGCGCTATAATTTTAAGATTAATGAAACATTTATAATGTCTGAGAGAATTATGTATGTATATTATATTTATGTATACTTTAGTATATGCTATATACAGTATATTTATGACTAAATGTTGCAATCATTGGAACCCTAACACTGTTCCATTATGGCCCCCTGTCTTATGTGGTTTAGCACACTGCATTCCTAAGAAGTTCATTCACACATAGAAATTCACTGACTTCACAACTCTATACGGTAAATAAATTTTATCTCAAAGTGTGTGTGAGTATGTCACATTCTATGAGGTCAGTATTTCTCTCATACCAAAACCAGAAAAAGACATCACAAGAAAACTACAGACCAACACCCCTTAGGAATACACATGCAAAAATCTTTACTAAGAAGACTAGCAATCCAAGCCAGCAACATAAAGCAGATCATATATCATGACCAAGTGTGATTTATCCAGGAATGAAAAGTTAGTTTAACATCAGAAATCAATCAATATAATACATTAATAGAGGTTTAAAAAAAAACACAATCATCTTCATAGACTCAGCAGAAGCATTTAATAAAATGCAAAACCTTTTCATGATAAAGATTGCAACCAGAAATAGGAAAGAGCATTTCAACTTGACAAAAGCATCTATGAAAAACAAAGCTAATACCACCAATTTAGTGGTGAAAGACTGAAAGCATTCCCCCCAAGATCAGAAACAAGACAAGGATATCTACTTTCTCTACTTTTATTTAACATTGTACTGGGCAATCATGGAAGCAAAAAATAAATAAATAAAAGGAATGGTGGTTGGTACGGAAGAAGTAACACTATTTCTTTGCAAATGACATGGTCTTGTATAAAGAAACTACTAAGGAGTTCACTAAAAAAAATGATTAGTGCTAATAAGTAAATTCAGCAAGGTTGCAGGCTACAAGATCAATATACAAAAATCAGTTATATTTCTCTACACTAACAATGGACAGCAAGGATATCAAACCAGTCAATCCTAAAGGAAATCAACCCTGAATATTCATTGGAAGGACTGATGCTGAGGCTTCAGTACTTTGGCCACCTGGTGTGAAGAGATGACACTTTGGAAAAGACCCTGATGCTGGGAAAGTTTGAGGGCAAGAGGAGAAGTGGGTGACTAAAGATGAGATGGTTGGATGGCATCACTGACTCAATGGACATGAGTTTGTGCAAACTCAGGGAGATAGGGAAGGACAGAGGCGCCTGGCATGCTGCAGTTCATGGGGTTGCAAAGAGTCGGACATGACCTAGCAACTGAACATCAACACTAACAATGAAAAATCCAAAAATGAAATCAAGAAAATAATTTCATGTATTATAGCACCAAAAAGACTGGAATACATAGGAATTAATTTTGAAAAAGAACTGCAAGACCTATATGCTGAAAACTATAACACATGATTGGAAGAAATTAAGGATGACTTAAGGAAATGCAAAGAAACCCACATTCATGGATCAGAAGACTTCAAATTGTTAAGATGGCAATGTTCCCCAAATTGATCTCCAGATTCAATGCAATCCCTAACAAAATCCCAGCTCAAAAATAACAAACTTATTCTAAGAGTTATATAAGAAAAACAAGGGACCCACCAAAACAATCTTTTTAAAAGAAGAACAAAATTGGCAGACCTACCTTTCACAATTTCAAATTTTACTACAAAACTAATTTTAAGACAGTGTAGTATCACCATTAGGACAGACACTTAGATCAATTGAACAAAACTGAGCATTTAGGAATTAATCTTTACATTTGTTTATGGTCAACTGATTCACAACAATTAATCTTTACATTTGTTTATGGTCAACTGATTCACTGTGTCAGTGAGAAAAAAATTATCTTTTCAACAAATGGTGTCAGGACAACTAGGTATCCACATACACAAGAATGAAGTTGGACCTTCACCTTACACCATGCACAAAAATGCACTCTCAACATAGACCAGAGACTTAAATGTAAGAGCTAAAACTAAAAAACAATTAGGAGAAAACATAGGAGTGAATCTTTGTGGGTTAGGTGGTGGTTTCTTAGCTACAACCCCAAAAGCAGAAGTGACCCAAATACCAAACAGATAAATTGGACTAGAGCAAAATAAAAAAGAATTTTGTGCTACAAATGATACCATCAAAGAAATGAAAAGATAATTCATAGAATGGGAGAGAATATTTACAAATCATATACCTCACATCATTCATTAATTAAAAGACAATCCAAACTTTTTAATGGGCAAAGAAGATACATATATAGCCAACATGCATATTCATCACTGGGGAAACAGAATCAAAATCACAATGAGATACCATTTCACATCCACAAGGATGGCCGTAATCAAAAAGTTAAACATCAAGTGCTGGTGTGGACGCTGGTGAGAATGTAAACTGGTGCAGCCACTGTGGAAAACAGTTTGGTTGTTTTTTAAAATATTAGAGAGTAACCATGTGACCCAACAATTTAACCCAGCGAATTAAAACACTATGTCCACACCTAAAACTGTGCATGAATGTAGAGAGCAAATATTATTCATAATAGGAAAAAAGTGGAAATAACCCAAATGTTCATCAAATGATGAACAGATAAACAAACTGTTGTCTAGTCACACCATGGAATGCTATTCAGCAACAAAAAGGAATGAAGACTGACACATGCTACACCATGGATGAGCTTTGAAAATATTATGCTAAATAAAATAAGCCAGTCACAAAGGACCACATGTTGCATGATTCGATTTGTAGGAGAGTCCAGAAAAGGTAAGTCTATGGAGACAGAAAAGTAGATTACCAGGAGGAAAGAGGAATGAGTGCTAATAAGGCACTTATTTGGGGGAAAAAATGTTCTAAAATTATAATGTGGTAAAGACTACATAACTCTGTGAATATTCTAAAAAAAAAAAAAAAAAATTTAAAACGTGCACTTTAAATGGATGAATTTTATGGCATCTTAATTATATTTCAATAAAGCTTATTTAACTTATATGTAGAGTACATCATGAGAAATGTTGGGCTGGAGGAAGCACAAGCTAGAATCAAGACTGCCAGGAGAAATATTAATAACCTCAGATATGCAGATGACACCACCCTTACGGGAAAAAGTGAAGAGGAACTAAAGAGTCTCTTGATGAAAGTGAAAGAGGAGAGTGAAAAAGTTGGCTTACAGCTCAACATTCAGAAAACTAAGATCATGGCATCCAGGCCCATCCAGGCCCATGGCAAATAGATGGGGAAATGCTGGAAACAGTGTCAGATTTTATTTTTGGGGGCTCCAAAATCACTGCAGATGGTGATTGCAGCAATGAAATTAAAAGACGCTTACTCCTTGGAAGGAAAGTTATGACCAACCTAGACAGCATATTCAAAAGCAGAGACATTGCTTTGCCAACAAAGGCCTGTTTAGTCAAGGCTATGGTTTTTCCAGTAGTCATGTATGGATGTGAGAGTTGGACTGTGAAGAAAGCTGAGTGCCGAAGAATTGATGCTTTTGAACTGTGGGGTTGGAGAAGACTCTTGTGAGTCCCTTGGACTGCAAAGAGATCCAACCAGTCCATTCTAAAGGAGATCAGTCCTGAGTGTTCTTTGGAAGAACTGATGTTGAAGCTGAAACTCCAATACTTTGGCCACCTGATGTGAAGAGCTAACTCATTTGAAAAGACCCTGATGCTGGGAGGGATTGGGGACAGGAGGAGAAGGGGATGACAGAGGATGAGATGTTTGGATGGTATCACTGACTCAATGGACATGAGTTTGGATAAACTCTGGGAGTTGGGATGGACAGGGAGGCCTGGCGTGCTGCGGTTCATGGGGTTGCAAAGAGTCTGACACGACTGAGCGACTGAACTGAAAGCCATTAAAAAAGCAATGTATGTATTTTCCATGCTGCTTATTTCCTTCCTTATTACCTTTCTTTGGCTTCCTTGAGGGCAACTTCAAGTCTTTCCACCTTCTGGTTTCCTTCTCTTAGACAATGTAGGAGCTGGCTCACAGTTAATTCCTCAAACTCCACATAATTCTTGGTACCTTCTGCAGATTTGCTCCTACATCAGGACAGCAGAAAGGTTAAAAGGTTTTAAAAGAATAGGAAAATGTCAGAGTCTAAGGAATTACTGGAACTAGTTAAAATGAACAGCTTTCCAGAACATTCTCCAGTTAATTCTCATTTACAGACCAAGCACAGCTGGCCTGGTAACAACCAGCCCCTGGGTCCCCCACGCTGTCCGGGGAAGGGGTGAGGCTGATGAGTAGGCTCACCTTACTCCGCACATGCTCACTCCCTCCATGTGGTCACAGTGTCCACGGCACCAGACCCCAGGACCCACAGAGGCAGTGGAGCAGAGGAAGCCCTAGTTTTGCAGCCCTGCTTTCCTAGAGGACTCATCTCCAAGAGGACCACAGTCACACATGTGCTGCCTGTGGTGACATGCAGACCGCTGGTCTTTCTCCAGCTTGAGAGAAAACATCACATTCTCAAGTCAGGAGAAGAAAAAGCATTGTTGGTTTTGGTTTCTAATAACTAGAGCACAGAAATGTAGGCACTGTTGGTATGTTAAATATATTTCTTGACTTCAAACTCAGATTAAATCAAGAGGCAGTTCAATGATGAAGAAAACCACGGCCATCACTGCAGTACCTAAACATTCTGGAAAGCTACGCTGATGCGAATAGCAGCTATGCCTTCAGTAACCTCCCCAAGTTCACACATCTAACAAAGAGCCAGGATTCAGGATTCAATCCCAGTTCCCATCACCAAAGCTCAAACTCCAACTCTGGAGATCAATCTCTGACTCCTTAAAATACGTTCAAACAAGGTAAAGAAGCTGTTATTAAAACACAGCTGTGTGGTCTAAAAGAAGAAGTGGTATTCACACAGTTATACATGAAGAGGAAGTGGCTTAGAAATTTCAAAGATGGTTTTCTTTCTTCCCACCACTTTCAGGAAAGTCTTCTGATATTAAAAAGGCAGGGGTAGTTATTTCTAACTAAAAAAGGGAGTAACTTTCATTTCTGCCAACTGCCCTGTTTAGTGAAAGAAATCTAATCCTGATTTTTTGCCTCATACAAGGGCTTGGCAGCATAACTGATGGTAAAAAAACATTTTTATTAAGTCTATTCATCAAGTTATAGAAAAAAGATATTAAAAGTCTCTGAAGGAAGAGATGCTTAGGGAAATTTCAGGTAGATCTTCTTAAGCATTCATACAGTAGTAACCTGCTTACAGGGGATGAGCTAATAGCACATTCTGGGTCACAGCTACTTGTAAGAGACTCAGGTGCCCAGATCCCCTGCCATCGCCTCCTTAAGGTCCCCCTACAATTTAAGATGGCTGTCTACTAGGCACAAGTCTACTGAAGATTCCCCAGGTAAGATATCTGGGCACTTTCAAAAAAAAAGCAATCACCCAGAGCAACAACAGTCATTGTTATGGAAGACTATCCTATATTAGTCACTTTGCCTTGTACTTGGGAATGAACAGGGAAGAGAAAAAGGAAATATTGCCCTTATCAGCTGGGCAGCCTGGTCCGGGGCAGACTGCACTCATAAACACGTTAGGAAATATGGGTCTCTTAACTGAGAACAAGCTTGTTTCCACTTCTCACCTGATGGAGATGAAACACCTCTACACATAGTGGTGAGGGGTTAGTTAGCCTACCAAGGCACCAAACATAGTTTTTATTCTCAACCAGTGGGCTGCAACAATTAATATGAATAGCATTCAAACTGAACATTCTGGAAAGGCCCCAGTGTAAATCAGTAAGTGGCTTTTTCAGCCCACCATGTTTGGCCTCTCAGTGGTGAGCCGAAAGTGACAAGATTGCCCAGCGTGCCTGTCTGACAGCCCGACTCTGTCTTCACTTACGTGTCAATGGAATCAGTTCTTGTGGGCCTAGGACTTGTCTTGATTTCTTTTGCTGCCACGTCTGCTTCGCCCTCCTGTAAAAGCAGAAATGAGAGAGGTTTAACATAGCATGCCTGTAAGACAAATTCTCTAGCAAAAGAGAAAAAGGCCAAAGATCAAGAATTTGGATGACACATAACCCAAGGAATCTACCAAACACAGAAATGTGAGATGCTTCAATTCAGTCACTCAAACGGAATGGAAGTTTATCCTTCCCTCAACCTGCATGCCCCGTCAGGATTATAAATATCCAGAAGAAGACGAGAAGGCCAGGCTCCTCTCATTCAGCACAGTCATCCTGGCCCCACATACAGGAAAGCTTATCTCCTCTCTCTCTCTCTCGTTGGCAGTTCCCTTCTCTACAAGCTAAGGTCACACACAGCTAATGACAATTCCACATACTTTTTCCACACGCTCCTTCAAAATGCAAAATGTGGGACTTCCCTGGTAGTCTAGTGGTTAAGAATCTACCTGCCAATGCAGGACACGGGTTCAATCCCTGGTCCGGAAAAATTTCACATGTTACAGAGCAACTGGGCACATGTACCACAACCACTGAGCTCAGGCACCTACAGCTTATGTTCCGCAACAAGAGAAGCCACTGCAATGAGAAGAATAGCTCCCGCTCGCTGCAACTAGAGAAAGCCCGTGCACAACCACAAAGGCCCAGAGCAGCCAGAAATAAACAAATAAATCTGAAAAAATAAAAAAGTAAACTGCAAAATGCTAGAACTTGCTGAAGCCACTTGGAAAGAAGGCTGTCTTCTGTGGGCAAGGCTCACAGAGCGAAAGGCTGGCTCCCATTTGAAGTTCATCTGCTTTTTGGGCCACTTAGGGAGCAGTGGGGGCTAAGACCACTTCAACTATTTGAAAGACATTTCTAGTCCAGTGAGCTAGTGGAAAAATACAGAGGTGGTTCTAGATAATTCTGTATGCGCACACTATTCCTAAGTCTTGGGCAGTGTTTTTCTGTTCATAGGAGCAAGGCAAGAAAAACATGTTTACACTAGAAATAACTGTCACTCATCAGTGAGGGGGAACATTACGGTAACCATGCACCCCAAAGAAAGAAGCCTCATTTGGAAACTTCTGATATGCTCCTTGGACTTCCTGAATTTTATCAGTTATTTGCAGAAGGTGAAAGCTCTTTGATCAATGTTTTCATAATCTTTGCTCGTGTGCAGAATGAGTGCTCTGACACAGGGTACTTCCTGATTAGTATTTTCTCTTGACTTCAGCCCCTGTTCATCTAAAATTTCTGAGAGGCATGGGGGGCAGGGTTATTAAGAGCCGTTTTTCACTTCTGTTCATCTTTAGTGCAGCCAATAAATGAGAAAGTAAAGAGAGTCATGCTCTGGTATTTCAGACATATCCAGCAGTTGAGCTTTTTGTAAGGTGCACTTTATCCCGCCTCACCTCCACTTGTCTACATGTAGGGTTTTCTCTTCCAGAGACACAGTTAAGCTCTCTTCCTGTATCAGACATGTGCTCTGACAAAGCTGGATCGACTGTACAGTGAAGGATTGGACCCTCCTGTGCTCATCTCCCTCAATCTGTATTCCATTTATTTTTTCTAGTAGCAAAGAAGGATGTTTCCCTTCTAGCAGGACTGCCCACACACCAGTTACCCGCCGACACATGCTTCCCATCAGAACAGGCCAGCCTGTGCTGCCTCGCCCAGCTTGTTTCATGTGGGGCTGGACATAAAAGCCAGTAAGATAATGCTGGCTTCAGAATCTGTTCGGCGCTTCCCTAGCAGCTGCTGTTGGAGGGGAGGGAGAGGCCGGGTATTCCCTGGGGCTACAACCAGAGCACCTCTGCTCTTGCTTTTCTCCACTTCTTATTTTTAATATACCTATGTTCCTTGTAAGACTTTGTCTGAAAAGAGGGTTCTATGATTAGTAAGTGGCGAGCCTTTTGATTTTATTACATCTGATCATGATTCTGCTTACCTAACTGAAATGCTGAACACAGCTTTGAAACCTGGGCTGAACAAGTTTATACCTTTTTTTTTTTCTTCCTCTTTTTAGGTCAGATAAATTATTCAGGATGTACTGGGGGAAAAAAGGACTATCTCTTCAGTCATAAAAGGTAATCAGTATTTTCCATTTCAGCTGTGATAGCCACAAGCATGATGTTTTATATTTATGCTGACTACGCTGAAATTTCCCCACTGTCTGGCCTTCCCGTGTTGACAGGAAGCAGTGATATTTCTAGCAGTTGTCCAGGTGAGGTTTTGTAACTTGGTTAAGACAAAACCAAAACCAATACACTTACAGCCATCCTGATTTCAACAAAGGAGTCTTCGGAGGGGCCGCCTGAGTTCAGCTTGAGCTGCAATTCAGACACGATGCCCAGCAGATCTGCCTTTTCAGCTTGGAGGCGTGCCACCTGGGTCTTCAGCTGTTCCACTTCTTGTTCCACTTCTGCCTTGGGGACCTTGGGGTCTCCAATGATGTCCTGGAAACAACGTGGAGCAAAGTGAACGAATGAATCAAGCCAAGGACTCGGCCATCAAACTCGCGTGCCTCTATACCTACGGTAAGACAGCTGTGCTTTACAGTAGGGAATTCTAGTTTTTCCTCAGCAATTTATTTTGACATACCATTTAAAATGGAAAAATTTACTTTGTCACATGCAAATAATAGGAAGTTAAAATAAACTCATGACAAGCAAGGTTTCCTCAACATGCTGAAAGAAATAATCTGATCATCATGAAAATAACCAACAAGACTTTGGCAATGGTTGACTAGTAAACTGCAGACCCAAATCCCAGAAAATAAGGATAAAGAACTGCCACAACACAACCTCTTGCTTTTTTCTCCTTCCACCCCGTCTCTCCTCATACTTGTCATTTCTCCTTAGAAGCCAAAGCATGAAGGGCATGACAGTATGGTGATGGTAAAACACAAAGAAAGGTCCAAAATCCTCCCAGGCATGTAGGTTGGTTTTTATAATATTCTATGCTGGTGTTTTAAGGTTGCTAAAGGTAAATCTGGTGAGAAATAAGAAAAATGAAAATTCAGAGGCTGGTACCAAGGGTGGAAAATTAATTTTGGCCTCTGTAAACATTAATGAGCTTCCCTTGATAAACTAATAAACATTAATATTTTCCTAATGTCGAGTACCTGTTGTGTTCATCCTGTTGCAGTTACCACATATGACAAAGTCATAAAAGAAAGAGCTTGCTGACATGTGTTGTTTTTACTTGGGAGAAGGGAGAACAGACTCTAGTCTGCACTCGGCTAATCAGAGCATGTGTTGCCTTGAACAGATTCCCTTAATGTCTTGGCTTCAGTTTTCTTGGATCAGAAAGACTTGGTACCATGTGGTCTCTATGGTCTCATCCAGCTGTGACCTTCTTGGCCTCCTGATTTCTTCCCTCATGGTTTTATGGACATGGCACCACCGGAAATATGTAAACTTGAGATTACCAGAAGACTGCAACATGGAAAATTCACCCACCCACCCACTCACCCACACAAACACCCTCTGACAGATTTCATAAGGAACAGTAAACAGGCCCAAAGGCTCATAGTAGAACCAAAAAATTATCAGAAAAGCAAGTGTATGGACCATAAACCAGCTAGTTCGTGAAGTGTTAAGATACTGAGGGCTAGGTAGTAATTGGCACATGAAAGAGCCCCTCACACCGGTGGAACCATGCTCTGCCTTCATCTGGACCATCCCCTTGCTAGGAAACTCACAGGCTTTAGGAAAAAGCAACTCATAAAACTGAAGAGTTAGGTCTGCAAGGAAAAGTTCAAAGCTTGTACAATCTCTCCTGCTAATGATTCAGACCACAGAAATATACATTTAAAGGCATAAAAATGAAAAAAAAGGAAAGGTACTGCCTAGCTGGAACCAGGAAGCAAGCAGGGAAGGGGAAGACTATGCCCTGTGAGAAACCTTCACATCCATCCCCTTGACCTTCCTGAGAACGCTGAGTGGAATGGACTTTGAAAAACCATCTTTCCACAAAGGAAGGAAATAGAGTTTTAAACAAGTGTCTGAGGACCAGGGATATAAGGCCATGACTCTTGAGTCTCAGAAGTCAGGTTAATTTTCTTTTTCGCAATTGTGTGGATCTTTTCTTTATCCTTGGGTTTCCCTGGTGGCTCAGACAGTAAAGAATCTGCTTGCAATGCAGGAGACCCGTATTTGATTTATGGGTCAGGAAGATCCCTGGAGAAGGGAATGGCAACCCACTCCACTGTTCTTGGGTGGAGAATTCCATGGAGCCTGGCCAGACAGAGGAGCTTACAGTGCCTGAGGCTGCAAAGAGTCGGACACTACTGAACGACCAACACTTTATCCTTGGGAAACTATGGACCTGCAAAACACCCTGTGAGATGACACTTAAAATTTCTCTTCATTTCACTGTTGAGGCTCTGTCCATCATCTTCCTGGACGAAACTCCCAGGGTTTGTTCTCTGGGTTCTCAAGCCCAACTGAATTACTTCTGTCTTTCATCACTTTTTGAGCACTTAGCATTGATTAGCCCTCGGGAAACAACAATTTTCCTTTTTCAGTGTTTCTATTGTCTTGGAAATATACCCAGGCTGATATGTCATTTTATAATACAAAACAAGTCTAATGACCTTTGCCTGGCAATCTGTAGTTAAAAGTCAAAAAGGATTCTTTAGACATATGTATACCTATGGTGGCTTCCCAGGTGGCACTAGTGATAAAGAACCTGGCTGTCAATGCAGGAGATGTAAAAGATGTGGGTTCAATCCCTGGGGAAGATCCTCTGGAGAAGGAAATAGCAACCCATTCCAGTACTCTTGCCTATAGAATCCCATGGACAGAGGAGCCTGGTGAGCTACAGTCCATAGGGTCACAAAGAGTCGGACAGGACTGAAGTGACTTCAGTTCAATTCAGTCACTCAGTCGTGTCCAACTCTTTGCGACCCCATGGACTGCAGCACACCAGGCTTCCCTGTCCATCACCAACTCCCAGAGCTTGCTCAAACTCATGGCCATTGAGTCAGTGACTTACCACCGCACAAACCTATGACTTATTCATACTGATGTATGTCAGAAACTAACACGATACTGTAAAGCAATTATCCTTCAATTAAAAATAAATGAAAAAAAAAAAAAAAAGGATTCTTTAGAGATCACCACGATGCCTGTGAAAAGTGAAGTTGATCAGTCGTTTCTGACTCTTTGCGACCGCATGGACTATAGCCTACCAGGCTTCTCTGTCCATGGGATTTTCCAGGCAAGAGTACCGGAGTAGACTGCCATTTCCTTCTCCAGGGTATCTTCCCGACCCAGGGATGGAACCCGGGTCCCTCGCATTGCAGGCAGACACTTTACCTTCTGGGCCACCAGGTCTGTAATTCAGTGAAATCAGGACAGAATCAGTCATACCTCAGCCTCACCCTGAGGACTGAAAGGCAGATCTCAGTGGAAACTCCCTGCTCCCTTCCCTGTGCCTCACAGAAAACAGGGGCAACCCTAATGGCTGGAGGGGCTGGGGGAGGGGTGCCTACAGAAGCAGAAGCAAAGACAGGTCAGCGTGAGTCAGTGAGAGGTCTTGAGAGCCTCAGTAAATCAGGAAGATAAGAGGCTAAATTAATAACAAACAAACAAACACCTCAAGTGGTCCATGAAACAAAAATTAAGAGAGGTGGGGGGCAGGTGGGGGCCTGGGAGGCACAGCTTGTAGAAAAAAACTGATGACCAAGGGTTTTGAAGAATCCTCAGTGTCTCTTTGTACCAAGGACTCATTTCTGAGTCCTGCCTATAGTTTGCTTCAAGGGATCCTCCACAGTAAAAGAAGCTGTCCAGAGCGCCAGTTTCCGATCTCAACTTCTTCCAATATTGGGACCTTTCTGGAAAACCTACAGGACTTTTCATTCACATCTTTGATATCTGTTCTCAAGGGTATCAAAGCACATTTCTCAGGTTCTTTGAGTTAGTGGAAATGTGGCGACCTTACAGCCTCATATCACACAATAATATTTGTCAAACCATTTTTCAAAAGCAAATGTAAAACACAAAGTGAGGAATCTACTGTAGATGGAGAGAAAGGACAAAGTCAAGAAGTGAAAATTCTGAGCGACAGGTTTTTAAAATTCTATATCAAGGACTAAAGTCCAACATTTGAATGGTTCCAGGCAGAGGTCTTTCTGTACTACCTATAATGAACACAAAATATTGATTTATAGCCATAACACTCTTTTGACTATAATCAATAAGGTCAAAGTTTGATCCATTTCTTTTCTTCACCAGAGATTACACATGACCCTTAAAATTGCCACCAATCTTCTCATCACTCTTCTTTCAAGATAATGCCAGCATCTAGCTGGAACTGTGAAAGTTTTGATCTCGAAATCTAGACAAGTAAGATCCCACTGCAAATATGAACATAATAAAATTACAACTGATCAGTCCACTCACCTCAAATGCCCTTTCAGTTTTCCCTGTTAGTTTTCCGAGTTCTTGCTTCAGTTTTTCATTTTCAAGGCCCAGTGCTGTTAAGCGCTCTTTGGCTTCTTTGCTCTGAGTCTCAAAATAAAGGCGTTCTTCCTTCTGCTTCTCTGTCCAAGCTGAAAGCTCCTCAAATCGCCCTTTCATAGCCTGATTATTTAGCTTCATGGCTTCTGCATGGGGTTCAGAGGGAGAGTGTCAAAACACCAGAGGACGGGACTTGGGGTCATGAAGATAACCTCCCCATAGATCACCTCACCATGTAGCTCTGAACCTCAAAAAGCCAGGGTTGGCCTGGGCTCCAGGGTCAGCTGGAAAGACTACATAGCAAAATGAGTAGTTTTTGCTTTCAAATAGGACTGCTGCTGCTGCTGCTGCTGCTAAGTCGCTTCAGTCGTGTCCGACTCTGTGCAACCCCACAGATGGCAGCCCACTGGGCTCTGCCATCTCTGGGATTCTCCAGACAAGAACACTGGAGTGGGTTGCCATTTCCTTCTCCAATGCATGAAAGTGAAAAGTCAAAGTGAAGTCGCTCAGTCGTGTCTGACTCAGCAACCCCATGGACTGCAGCCTACCAGGCTCCTCCATCCATGGGATTTTCCAGGCAAGAGTACTGGAGTGGGGTGCCATTGCCTTCTCCGTTCAAACAGGACTAGGAGGTCTAATGTCACCGACTGCCCTCAAGAGTCTCAAGAATATAAAATTGATTTTATTGATTTATTTTAACAAAATGTCTATTAATAACTAGCTAGACTGAGGTCCATTACTCCTGGATTCCAACACTGGTTCTGCCAAAAGCCATGGCTGGAGATACTAGAATCCCTTCTCTTGAGGTAATATTTTGGACTGCTGCTGCTAAGTCACTTCAGTCGTGTCCGACTCTGTGTGATCCCATAGACGGCAGCCCACCAGGCTGCCCTGTCCCTGGGATTCTCCAGACAAGAACACTGGAGTGGGTTGCCATTTCCTTCTCCAATGCACAAAAGTGAAAAGTGAAAGGGAAGTCACTCAGTCGTGTCTGACTCTTCATGACCCCATGGACTGCAGCCTACCAGGCTCCTCCATCCATGGGATTTTCCAGGCAAGAGTACTGGAGTGGGGTGCCATCGCCTTCTCCGATATTTAGGACTAACTCTGTAATAACAGCAGAGTTATTTTTTATTTTTATTTTTTATTTTTATTTTCCCTTTTAAATTTAGGGCTAAATGTCATTCTGCCATTTCCCAGAGATACATCATTTTATTCTTACCTGTATCCAAAAGTAAACAATGGGAATAGCTTTAGCCTTGTTTAGTCACTAAGTCGTGTCCAACTCTTTTGCACCTCAAAGGACTACAGCCCGCCAGGCTTCTCTATCCATGGGATTCTCCAGGCAAGAATACTGGAGTGGGTTGCCATTCCCTTCTCCAGGGGATCGTCCTGACCCGGGGATCAAACCCACGTCTCCTGCATTGGCAGGCGGATTCTTTACCACTGAGCCACCTGGGAAGCAGTTTTAGTCTTACTAAGAGCTAGTCCTGTGCTCTCTCTCTCCCCAGGGAACCAGGTGCAGAGAAAGGGATTCACCTTCAAGCTATTACCAAAGGACTGTGTTCCCAAAGGCCGTGGGTGAATGGAGAAACATGGGGCTAGGTGTTGCTTACCTTTCAGCTGATGGTTCTCGATTAGAAGCTCTCTCATCTGCTGCAGCAGCTCATGTGGGGTGAACGTGTCCAGGTTTGGGTGAGCCAGATTGGGGGGTCCATTTCCTGTGGTTTCATTGGGGCTGTCCCCCTTCTCAGTCAGGCAGCTAAGTGGTTGGTGGGACATGGTAGCAGTTCCTATAGAAAAATCACAAACTGAAAATATAACCTCCCCCTCTGCATTGGGTCCCCAGGAGTCCACAAACCCATGTGCAAGTCCTAAGAAGTATTCTAGAAGGGGCTGACTTTCTTTGCCATTTCATTTTGAACAACCTTGATTCTTCCGTTCAAACAAGAAAGATACATCCTTGCTTCAGTCTGTATGTACATGTCTGTGCATAAGGATATATAAAGGGGTACAGTGAGGAGGTGGACGATGGAGGAGGAAGAGATGGGAATAATATCAAGATGGTAAGAAATCCTAACATGATGTGTTCAAGAGGGTTTCTGTGTATGTATTTCTGGTGTGGGCAAAGTATTATGAAGTTGATTTTTTCCCAGAAAAATGTTTTAAGCTCAAATCTCCATATTTTGGGTGAACTGTATGGTTTGTGAATTATATCTCAATAATTAACTGTTACAGAATCTCCATATTTTATATCTCATATTTTTGGCTAAGAGGAAGAGGAAAACTAACATATTTCAGATAATTACTATATGCTCAATCATCACACCAGAGTGTCAAGTTCTAATCCTCACTAAGACTCAACTAAATGGGTATTTCCTGGGTGACAGAGCTGAATTCATGGAGCTCATCCAAGGTCACTTAATGAAAGGCACAATCGAGCATTAAGGATGATTCTAAAACCCAGCCCTGTCATACAATGAAGGTACCACTGAATATCTAGGCTTTCATAGTTTACTTTTGCAAATCACGCTAAAAGACTAAGAAAATCTTGCTTAGCTGTTGCATATTCTGAGACTATTTTAAGCATATAATTTATAAAGGGGTCACTGTGGCCACAAATAAAATGCAGGGTTAGTTGCTCAGTCGTGTCCGACTCTCGGTGACCCCAGGGACTGTAGCCTGCCAGGCTCCTCTGTCCATACGATTCTCTAGGCAAGACTACTGGAGTGTGTATGCCCTTCCCATAAATAAGATAGATGGGCATATCCCAGCTGTATTTCTGTATGGCCTACTATACCCCAGCAAGCACAGAAATCAAAGACTGTGGGCAGATGTTTTCATTTCCACATTTCACAAAGATGATGATTCGTCTTTTCATGAGGCACTGCAGGGTCACTGGAAACTGAGGGGAGAGAAGCGCTCTCTCATCTAGCACTGTATCATAACCTCTGGGTGTGTGCCCTAGATGAGCGTGGAAGGCTGCCCATTCAACTTACCCAAAGTTCAGATTCTACTTCATCCATCCATCCTGCACTACCAGCAATCTTAAACAAATAACTAAGGCTTCCAGAAGCCTTTTTCTTCCTACTTCTTAGCAATGAATTGCTTACAAACAGGTTACTTACTACTAACTTATATTGTCACTGTGTCCCAAGAACTGCGTCCCTGTAAGTAGCTCCCACACGTGCCAAAGGAACCTGGCACTGCTGGCAGGAGGGCCAAGTACAAACGACTGTTTCTCTAAGAGACTACCAGGGACACTTTGGTTATGGTTTTTGTTAAGTTCCTCAGTGTGTGAGGGGAGAAGCTGGGGAAAGTACCAGCTATTAGTGCTTGTACGTGAATGCAACAAACCCTCGGAGGGCAGAGCACTGCTTCTTTCCCACCCTGGCAGGAGGCAATTCCTGGGCTCTCTGGAGCCCTCCCAGAACTGAGAGCCTGCTGACCTGCTCTCGGTCTAAAGGCACCTACAGGATTAGAGACGGTGCAAGATACTGTAGGATTAGAGATGGTGCTACTACTACTGAGGGAGAGCGGGCCCTGGCACTGGAGGCCTGCTGACTTCTCTAGAGCAGCCAGCACAGGAAAGGCAGCCTTGGAGTTCTTTAATGAGGATGGCGATTCTATGAAGTGTTAAACACGGATAAAGCATTCTAAGTCTTTTGAAAGCAGCTGTGTTTTACATATCCTGATTACTTAGAAAGAGGTACACTGAGGTCACCAGAAGAGACTGCTTTTGTTTTCCCCAACAAAATTATTTGGGTTATTTTGCATAAAATAATTTGGATGATAATAATTTGGAAAAAGCCAGTTTCTGGCTTTCCATAAAACTCACTTTTTCACAGAACTATGCTGGAGCTGAAATTTCATAAAAATGGGTTTTTACTAAATAAAAAGTGCTCCTACCTATTTTGCAGAGAATTCTAAATATCTGACAAAGGCAAAATCCTTGTAACATGTTTTATTCACTTGTCAACATTAAATTTCCTCAAGTTTTCAAGGATTAGACTATACTTTCCAAAAGTAAAAGGAAACATTTAACAGATTAAAAAAAATATCTAAAGCAGAGGGAAAGATGAGGAGAGGGGATGCATGAAGAGAAGGGAGGAGAGAGGAGGGAAGGGAAGGGGAAGAGGTACGGTTCCTTTAGATACTTTTCATCCTTGACTTTTTGTTATATCTCCACCAAGACTTGAGAAACAACCATAACAATTAAAACCAGTTCTACTTACCAGCTTTCTGGTTGCCCAGGTTTTAATAGAGCATGAGGGAAAAAAAAAAGGCAGGGTTATAAGGAAGACAATACAAAAATAGACTGGAAGACACTAGCTAGATGTGTGACCTTGAAAAGACCTCCTGCGATGATTTACTGACTTGTCTAGCAAATGATAATCATTATGGCTGCTTTCAGCTCAAAAGAGCTGTAAAAAGTATTGTTAAGGTTCTATCAAGATCACGGTCTAGTTCCCACTGTCCAACACATATATCCCAGTACCCTCATGGCCATGCCGCCCTCTCTCACTTATACAAACGCCTGTCCCAATTATAGTGAATTCTTTGTTATGCAGCATTGCTAGAAAAAAATTATTTGGTTATTTAAACATCATAGCAATAAGAAGTCAGTATAAATGCCAAACATAAGCATATAAATACTGTAACCAAACTTTTGCTAAAAGCAATTTAACTGATTTTTGGTGACTCAAAGTGCATTTTATGATTTTAAATATTTGGGGGGCCATCATCACAAGCTATCACAATACAGTGTATATGTGAAATGTCTACTGGTAGAATGCCAGTTAGAGAAAGCTGAATTCTCTAAATGTTTAGCATCCCCTTGAACTACTTTCAATTGAGAAAATGCAGATAGGTTACAAATCCTTAAATCCCTGCACACAAACATCCTCAAAGGTAATGGAAACTGGACCTAAGCCATTTACTGCAAGGTTCTGCCTGTTTAGTAACTGAATTTCTCATAGAAACTCAACCAATCTGAATCAGAAATGCATCATTTCTAGGCAGAAGGGCAAATTAATAATTAAGCATGGATATGTCAAGATTTCACCAATGAGGAAGAATGGGAACTACCTGGAAGGTGGAAATCAAAAGCAAAATCTCTAGATTTTATTGCCAGATTTGTTATTTGAATTCCTGATTATAATAATCCTTCTTAATTCCAGAGGTCAAGTAATTATAGCAGTGACTTGGCTTTGTAGGCATGAGCTTGAATTGCATTCCTGAGTTGGTCTTAAAAATGGCCTAGCCCAACTTCTTATTTGATGCAAGAATGTCCTGCCGGTTTCCATGGCAGATGGACATATAGACCAGGCTTGAATGACTTCAATGACAGAAAAAATAGGCACATGACCTTAGCAAGCAACTGCCCATTCTATTCCAGGATGGCTGTGACTGCCAGAAAGTCATTTTGTATCCAGCAAAAATCTGCCTTATACTGACTTCCACCCACTGGACATTGGACTAGCAAGAATAATACAGAATAAACCCATGCCCTTACCCTGGTGTGGCTGATTCTCTGAATTTGCTAAGTACTCCCAGGTTCACCCCTCACATGCAAAAATTAGTTTTAAACAGTGAAAACCTATTTCCTGACCATAGTGAATAGTTGGCTATTGGCAGATTCTGGTCTGGCTTTTCAAGGGGATTGAGTAACATTCCAAGACTGCACCAACAAAATTTATCACAATCCTGGAAAAAGAGCTCAAAGTACACATCCTACTAAGGGGCAAAAGAGGCCTTACCTTTTATGCCAGAAATGGTAGTCTGACTTTTGGACACACAGAAAATGGATAAAGACTTAGCCTCACCTCCCAGGGCAGGAGCTACACTTGATGACGCCTATTTTCTCTTCCCGCGAATCTAATGGGTCACCCAGTCCTGTCACTCCCACTTCCGCTCAGTCTCCACCAGTTTAGGTCTGGTCCTCCTGTCTTATCTGGCTAGAGCAATGTTGTCCTCCACAGAGGAAAGGGCTTTTGTCTTTTCACTGCATTGTCTCTAGATGCTGAATGAATTTACATAGCTTCCTCCATTGTCTGACTCTTCTCTTTCCACTGCAGCCCCCACTACCTCCATGGTTTCTTCCCCAACACAACAGCATCCTCCTCCTTTCACCTTTCCCATACAGACGGAGTTCCAGCTCCAGAGCAAAACAAACACGGCTTTTCAGAGTCTGGCCCCCATTTACCCACCAGTACCATCTCCTGTCACCAACACCACTCATGCCTGGGGCACATTAAAGAGCTCACAGTTCCTGGCCTTCTTTTGCTTTTCTATCCTTCCTCGAGATGCCTAGACTTGCTGTTACCCTGGCAAACGTCTACTGGACAGTTTAACGTCCAGCTCAAATAGCTGTCTTATGTAAAAAGACCTACACTTTCCTCTGAGCACCCAATAGTGCTTTATGTATTCCAGTCACTTGGTTCTTTTATGCAAAGTAGTGTATTATCCCATGCCAGTCAACTTTTCCATCAAACCTAAGTCAAGGTGTTTATTTTTCTTAGAGACCGGCACACTGAGAGCAGGGTCTCAGTAAACATTTGTTGAAATCAAATGAAACTATCAAGTTCTGAGGTAAAAGCCTTACACTTGTAAAACACTTTCTGCTCAGTAGGCAACAAATCCAACATAACTAGTATTTTCAATGGCACTCATTTCCAGATTCTTAAACTAAACTTATTTTGAAAATTAGTACTATTTTAAAAACATCACTACAAGGGTATCTGGGTGTCACTTCACAACACATATTTCATCACTCAACCCATATATACATATGTCAAAATGAAAAAGAAAACTTAATATAATTTTTTCTGAGTGAAACATTTTATTTTCAAAACATAGTTTAATTTCCCTCTTTTCTTTTAAATTTACTATTCCATAAATTCCAAAGAACATACCAAACACTCCAAGTCTTTATAAAATTCAGAAAGAGTGAGGCTTGGAGAAGAGAAGACTCCTGTGCCTCTACCTAAGGTGGGGGATCGCATGGGAAGGTAAAACAATGACCAGTTCCTTTCAAAAATAAAGTTTGATTTTTTTTTTTGGTATCTGGTCAGAGTCCACACCTAATATGCAACTTGTGGTCAGTTACCAAAAAAGAAAAAAATACTACACCTGGCCAGTCCCTTCCAAACTAGGCCTATCTTGGAGTGGGGGGAGGTGGCCAGGGCCCCCTTGCTCTTCTCTCCTTCAGTCAAGGAGCAAGCACGAGAGGTTCTTCTGTTAATAATTGTTGTTTAGGATTTCCCAGGCAAGGATACTGGAGTGGGTTGCCATTTCCTTCTCCAGAAACCTGCATCTCCTGCATTGCAGGATTCTTTACCACGGAGCCACCAGGGAAACCCATTGCTAATAGTGCCGCTTGCTTAACCAGATAGATCCTAGGCTTTTGATGTTCAAAGTTTCGGTTTCCCACTTCATCCTGAAGCAGTTCTGTGGCACATAATTTTCAACAATAGTTTTTCTGGTGGAGGAAGTTGCCTAGCTGGAACCTGAGTTACATTTTCTCTTAGTGATGCTTGCTGCCTACTGCTTACACAACAGAAACAACCCCTCTGGGGTTCTCGCCTCAGCAAATATTCGTATTCTCTACGTATGCATCTATACCTACACACATAAACACACACACAAGCTCCCCCAGACACAACGGTTTCTGAAGATTCCTTTCAGCTGTTCAGTAATCCCATCACCTTCCAGAGCGGCCACTGGCTCTTCAGTGTACTGGGTCTTCTCGTGGAGCTAGTTTTTACGGCTTTCGAAGGCGTGTCCTTAACCCCTTCTCTTATAATGAGGAACCGGCTGTATAATTATCCCCAATCTGCGGAAGGATGTCACCCTTAAACCATCTTCATGACCTACAGAGGAAGTCACCTGCGGCCAGCCTGGCGGGTAAAGAAGGGGGAAAGGCGCTTTGGGATGGACGCCCCTGCTGCCCTTTGGCACCAGGTCAGGATCGCCAGGGCCTGGAAACCCTCCTAGCGAGCGCCGCCGTTCCACTGGAGGAGACGCCCCACCCCTCGCCACCCGTGTCCCTACCGGCTCCGGGTCGCAGGGAAGGGGGCTTCGAAACAGCTTCCAGGGCGGAAAGGGAGACCCTGCCCGCCCCCCGCCCCGGCTCACCGGCGCCCGGGCTCCGGCCTCCCTCGGGTCACTGCTTCCTCGGCATGATGCCCGCTGGGAGAGGGGTCCGGACCCAGATGCAGACGCCAAGCAGGAGACCGGCCGGGGCAGCGGCGGGGGTTGGGGAGCTTTAGGTTGATTTACGGCCTCGCGACCCCGCCCAGCGCTGCTCAGCTGACCGCCGCGCCAGCCTGCTCGCCTCCGCCCGGGAATTTCCCAGGCCCCGCCCATCAGGCCCCTCCCATCAGGCCCCTCCCCTCGGCAGGCCGCCCCGTAGGCCCCGCCCCAGCGCTCCGACCTTCCTTTTTCCTCCACCAGCCCACATCCTCCCAACCCCAGCACTCGCTCTTGGTCAAGGCCCCGACCCGGGTTAATGCGGACTGCGCCAAGGTGTTAGTGTGACGGCAGTGAAGGACGGAGTTAATTAAAGCGAACTGTTAAGTAAATGAAGTGTGAGCAATCGGTCGTCGTCGAAGAAGGTCCTTTTAGAAGTCGAGCCACAGGGGGTCGCTGCATCCCACCGAGAGAGATGAACCCTCAGGCTCTTGTTGAAGGGTTTACATTCGGATACAGTTAATTGAGCACGCAGTGCTTTCCACCCGATTTTGCCCTTAAAACAGACTTTTAATTAAAAACACAGAGCCAGCAGGATGTTTCTGAGGCTTTTGTTGCCGGGAAACAGGCCAACCGTTGACACTCAGAGGCTTCAAATGCTCCAGACAGGTGGGATTACTGGATTAATCTGGATTGTATCTGAAAAGCAGTGGTACTGATAATACTGAACTAGAGGAGGGTGGATGCCTCTGGACACGACAGAGTGAAATGGGAGGAAACAAGACACAGAAGGAGGGAGAGCCGCCCTGGTTTGCAAACAGCACTGCAAGAAGGGATTAGCAAGGGCGCAGACACAGGCGTTTGATCCCAAGGTCAGGGTCGCGGCCAAGCCAGTGCGGCCGGTTCTCCCGGTAACAGGCCTCCGGTGTAAAAAACAAAAATTAAGGGAGAGAGGGCCTGGGGGCAGGTTTGTGCCGAAGACCAAGAAGGATATCACAAGAGAGAACTTAATTTATGAATGAAGTGGCTGACGCTGCTTAAATCAGCGGGATACCAAGCACACTGATGCACATCGAAGCTGCTCGCAGGTTAGAAGAGGAAAAAAAAAACAAAAAAAAAAGACAAAAAACCCCCCACGCACAACCCTAATCCAAATAGGAAAAGGGGAAACGCGCCCTCTCCTGGTATCTTGAAGGATTCAACTCCTCTATTTAGACAGCCTGCTCCAGGCCAGCTCTTCTTACCAGGCCCTTAACACCATCCTGAGATTTAACCCCCTACTCAAGGTAGAAAGAAAGAAAGTAAAGTCGCTTAGTCGTGTCAGACTCTTTGAGACCCCGTGGACTGTAGCCTACCAGGCCCCTCCGTACATGGGATTCTCCAGACAAGAATACTAGAGTGGGTTGCCATTCCCTTCTCCAGGGGATCTTCCTGACCCAGGGATTAAACCCAGGTCTCCCACGTTGCAGGCAGATCCTTTACCCTCTGAGCTACCAGGGAAGCCCATTCAAGGTAGAGGGGACAAGCACATCAGGGCCTGCCCCACACCCAGTTCCAGACAGTCCCTCCTGGGCTTGTTAGGGGCGAGTCAACTCTGGTGCCTTACTTCCATTATTTTAAATAGAATCCACCTGCAATGCAGGAATCCCATGTTTGATCCCTGGAGAAGGAAATGGCAACCCACTCCAGTATTCTTGCCAGGAAAATCCCATGGAGAGAGGAGCCTGGTGGGCTATTGTCCATGGGCTCCCAAAGAGTCCACACAACTTGGCAACTAAACCACCAAGGAGAGAGAAAATGAGTATCAGAGAATCTAATACTCATTAGAGGGGCAGGGAGGGGATGGGATGGTGGGGGCGATGGCTGGTAGGGGTCTGTGTTATACAAAAGACTGCCCCTAGTTGTGGAGTGTGAAGGTTGAGAGTGGATGAGTTTCTTTTAGAGAAACTGATCAGAACCACTTGTTCTGGAAACATTGAGCACTCCCACCACATCATAGTTGTGTGACCCTGGACAAGCTACCTAATCTTGCTGTGCTTCATTCTCTTTATCTGTAAAATGCGGCCTCTAATACAGGTCCAAAATTCCAAAGATCTGAGAATTCAATGCCTTCCCTAGTTCTTTTGGTGGCAAAACTGACCCAAACTAATGTAAAGTTATTGTCTATATTTGCACCACTTAATATGATTGTTTCACTGAAGGCACCTTATTTAGTTTGTATGAGATCTGTTTCAGAGTCTCTTGGGGAAATTATATTTTGTAAATTACATGCACCTTATTACCTTGTAAAGTCCAAAAAATTCTGGGTTGAGGAACAGCTTGCGCCAAGGGCTTTAAATACAGGATTTGGATATACAGAGCTTACTGCCTAATGTCACTGTGAGGATTAAGAGATAATACATGTAAAACACTCAGAACCATGCCTGATGCACAATGTGAGTTGCTATTCTTACTGCTGGGGTTAGAACCAACTCTGTTTCTTAACCTAAGTAGTCCAGAGGGGTGCCTCCTTCCTCTCTCATGCTTCCATTAGTAGATAGAATCTGAGTGCAGCTAAGAAAACTGAAATTATGATATGCTTTCCGCTGTTCACTGATGTGGTTTTGTGGTAGGCAAATGCAAAGCAGTGTGGTAGGCTATTTAGTGAGATACTCATTTGTTTCATGCTTTCGATGCCCCTCCTTTTTGTTTGGAGAAGGCAGCTAATCACTTTGTGTTTCCTGTCATGGGGGTATTTGCAAGGTTCTTGGAAGATCAACTTTTCTCTTGTCTTTAGAGAAAGCCCCACCCCAGTAAGTACATCGTCTACCCCAGGTGTCCTGGAGGAAGAGTGCAGAGAACCCAGGTGGGGTGGGGGGCTTTCATGGTGGTTGAGGGGAAGAGTGAGTCCCCCAGAGTGGGAGTTGGGTGGAGGCTGGTGGTCTTCTGAGGATCAAAGAGTGACACCTCAACCTCTACAGTATTAGGACCATAGCCAGCTTTGGAAGTGACACAGCTGTATGAGGCATCTGTTGGACCCTGGAAACTGATCTCACAGCTTCAGCAGGTTCTGGAATCCAGGCTTGTCACTGGAAATAACAGAGCGACCTGCCTTCTCCTTAGGAGAAGCTTTACTGTAGATGGCAACGGTACCAGCATCAATGGGCTGATCAAGTTAACGTGGGCTGAAGAATAACTGGCCCGAACTTCAGTGGATACCAAAAGCCCTCTTAGATTGTTCCATGACCCCACGAAAGGAGAGCCTTCACTCAAGGCCTCCAAGATGTTCAAGAGTGGATTTTCCTACACTCCTACAGGGCCAGGGCTGGCTGGAAAGAAAGTAAAGATATATTACATTTTAATGCACATCTGAGCTAGTGGTAGAAAAATATATACACTTGGGAACCAGATCCAAAGACTATCTAAATTATGATCTCCCTATACCGTGATTCCATATATATGAAATGTCAAGAAAGGGGCAGCATAGACACAAAGCAGACTTGTGGTTGCCTGGGGCTGGGAGTAGCTTTGACTGCAAATGAGCTTGAGGAAGTTTTGAAGAGTTGATGGAAATATTCTAAAACTGGGTTGGTGAATGCAAAGGTTGGTAATGAGGATTGCACAGCTCTATTAGAATAAACATGATTGAATCGTACACTTACAATGGGTGAATTTTAAGGCATGTAATCCTATAGGAAATCAACCCTGAATACTCATTGGAAGGACTGATACTGAAGCTGAAGCTCCAATACTTTGGCCACCTGATGCAAAAAGCCAATTTATTGAAAAGACCCTGATGCTGGGAGAGATTGAAGGCAGGAGGAGAAGGGGCGACAGAGGATGAGATGGTTGGATGGCATCACCGACTCAATGAACATAAGTTTGAGCAGACTCTGAGATAGTGAAGGACAGGGAAGCCTGCTGTGCTGCAGTCCATAGGGTCACAGAGTTGGACATGATTGAGCAACTGAACAATAACAAGTTATATCTTAACACAGCTGTGAAAATAGCACCAAGGGAGTTCTTTGGTGATCCAGTGGTTAGGACTCTGATTTCACTGCTAAGGGCTTGAGTTGGGTCCCTGGTTGAGGGAACTAAGATGCCACAAGCTGTGTGGTGTGGCCAAAAACAAACAAACAAACAAAAAAACAACCCACCAAACCAACCCAGTGTTGGGCCAGCACTGTAATGGCTATGTCAGTCATCTATGGTGTAACTGAGCTGAGTCTGGGTTTTATTTGAGCTTTAGTTAGATTCAGTTCACCATTGGCTCCAAATATTCTGAGAATGAGTTCCTCTAAAAGTTCAACAGAATTACCATGTGACCCAGCAATTCCGCTCCCAGGTATACACCCTGAAGAACTGGAAAGAGGGACTCAAACAAGTGCATGTAAATGCCTCGAATAGGTTGCTTTCCTCTTACTGATACCTGGCATTGCAATGTCTCCCAGTGTCTCCCACTCCTCACTGAGAAGTGAGGCTTCTGTTCGTCAGAGCAGCCTCAGACAAGCATCGGGAGTACCAGGGCCAATGGCTCTGTTTTTGAAGAGCCAGAGTAAGTGTGTGTGTAGGGGGTGGGGGGGGGGTGTCTATACTTCCTTCCTCTCCTTTGCCTCACAGCTCTAAACTTTGAAATAGTCAATTCCCTGGAAAGAAGCTGAGGGTTTATCTTTTAGGTGATCTTTAGTCCTCTGTGAACACTGAATAAGAAGACCATAGTTCAGTTCAGTTCAGTTGCTTAGTTGTGTCTGACTCTCTGCGACCCCATGGACTGCAGCATGCCAAGCTTCCCTGTTCATCACCAACTCCTGGAGCTTGCTCAAACTCATGTCCATCAAGTTAGTGATGCTGTCCAACCATCTCATCCTCTGTCGTCCCCTTCTCCTCCTGCCTTCAATCTTTCCCAGCATCAGGGTCTTTTCCAATGAGTCAGTTCTTTGCATCAGGTGGCCAAAGTATTGGAGTTAGTTTCAGCTTTAGCATCAGTCTTTCCAGTGAATATTCAGGACTTATTTCCTTTAGGATGGACTGGTTTGATCTCCTTGAAGTCCAAGGGCCTTCAAGAGTCTTCTTCAGCACTGATGAAGATGATCATTGATGTTCAAAATTTTCATCATTGAGCATTTTAAACTATGTTCATCAACATGATGAACCTTGATGTTCAAAAGCATAAATTCTTTGGCACTCAGCTGTCTTTATAGACCAACTCTCACATCCATATGAGAAAACCATAGCTTTGACTAGATGGACCTTTGCTGGCAAAGTAATGTCTCTGCTTTTTAATATGTTGTCCTTGTCTAACTCAGTGAAACTATGAGCCATGCTGTGTAGGGCCACCCAAGACAGATGGGTCATAGTGGAGAGTTCTGACAAAATGTGGTCCACTAGAGAAGGGAATGGCAAACTACTTCAGTATTCTTGCTTTGAGAACCCCATGAACAATATGAAAAGGCAGAAAGATATGACACTGAAAGATGAACTCCCCAGGTCAGTAGGTGCCCAATATGCTACTGGAGAAAGTAGAGAAATAACTCCAGAAAGAATGAAGAGACAGAGCCAAAGTGAAAACAGTGCCCAGGTGTGGATGTGACTGGTGATGGTTTGATGCTGCAAAGAACAATATTGCATAGGCACTTGGAATGTTAGGTACATGATCATAGTAATACTACTTATTAATTACTTCCTACTTCTCATTGTGTAAACACAGAAGCTGTCATAGTCCTTGCCATTTGATTTTCTAGCAAATCAAAGCAGAGCACAGAGGAACATTAAATTCTTGTTTCTTCATTTTGCTGTAAAGCTGCTAAGAATTCCTGGTGCAAATTTTTTTGCTAAAGTATTGATTACGCATCACTGTTGATGGAGGCTTCCTTCGTAGCTCAGTCAGTAAAGAATGGGCCTGCAATGCAGAAGCCTGCCTGCAGAATCCGCCTGCAATGCAGGAGACCCTGGTTCAATTCCTGGGTCAGGAGGACCCCCTGGAGAAGGAAATGGCAACCCACTCCAGTATTCTTGCCTGAGAAATCCCATGGACAGAGAAGCCTGGTAGGCTACAGTTTATGGGGTCACAAGAGTCAGACACGGAGAAGGCAATGGCACCCCACTCCAGTACTCTTGCCTGGAAAATCCCATGGACAGAGGAGCCTGGTGGGCTACAGTCCATGGGGTCGCTAAGAGTCGAACACGACTGAGCGACTTCACTTTCACTTTTCACTTTCATGCATTGGAGAAGGAAATGGCAACCAACTCCAGTGTTCTTGCCTTGAGAATCCCAGGGACGGGGGAGCCTGGTGGGCTGCCGTCTTTGGGGTCGCACAGAGTCGGACATGACTGAAGTGACTTAGCAGCAGCAGCAAGAGTCAGACACAACTTAGCAACTAAACCATTACAGTTGATTTGGGAAAATAACCACTATGAGACACCACAATTCTTTGTAGTGGTCTGAAAAGCATTCCTGTTTTCTTTGTGTGCCTCAAAAATTATATAATATAATATATTGTATATATTATATATTATATACACATTATATACATAATATATTATATGTATATTATATTATGCTGCTGCTGCTGCTGCTGCTGCTGCTGCTAAGTCGCTTC
>SJYT01075827.1:136493-212946 GCA_006410635.1 Cephalophus harveyi
ATATTATATTATATATATATTATATACACATTATAATATATAATTATATATATTATATATTTATATGGACTTCCCTGGTGGCTCAGATGGTAAAGCATCTGTACATATTATATATCATATTATATATACACATATATATTACAGAGGATGAGATAGTTGAATGGCATCACTGACTCAATGGACATGAGTGTGAGCAAGCTCTGAGATGGTGAAGGACAGGGAAGCCTGGTGTCTTGCATCCATGGGGTTGGACATGACTGAGTAACTGGACAACATTATCCTTATAGTATATATTATATTTATGGTATATACTTATATATTACATATATATGTCAATTTGATTTTATGATTTGAAATATATATATATATAGAGAGAGAGAGAGAGAAAGAGAGGGAGAAATATTGACTTATTATGAATAATTGGCTCATACAATTATGGAGGCTGCTGTTGGTAAGCTGGAGACACATGCAGGCTTGGGTGTGATGGAGAGCTGATACTGTGATTCCAGGCTAAAAACTGTCAGGTTTGAGACCCACGAAGTTGTTATTTCAACTTGAACCTGAAGGAAGGAATAAAACTGATGCCCTAGCTCAAGGCAGGCAAACAGGAAGAATTCCTTCTTATTAGGAGCAGAGTCAGCCTCCAGTTCTAGTCAGGCCTTGAATAGATTGGGCAATATGCTTTTTTTTCAGATCAATTTAAATTTTAAATTGATCCCAAAACTCCTTTATGAAAACACCTAGAATAATGTTTTTCCAAATACCTGACTGAAGAAGGGAAAGGAAGTGTGAGATGGGAGAGCTGAAAGATCATTAGGAGTAGGAGACAGAGGGCAAGCTACAGTTTCATTCACACTTGGCGTTGATGGCACAGGTTGTGGTTCCTTGCTGGATTCAGTTCTATCTATCCTCCTGAAAAAATGAGCCAGGGATGTCTGGATGATAGCTCTTTTGTTCCTCATCATAGATGACATGCACTGGATTGCATGCAGAACACCTGCTCCAACCTTCATGCACCGTTCTATGTTTGTATCCTCTGCCTCAAAAACACAAGCCTTGTTTCTTGTTTTGGGGGTTGCTTGGGATTTTTTTTTTTTTAATCATGAGATATCAGGAAGGGGCATATTTCCAGTGTAAGTTCAACAACAGCTTAACTATTGTAAAAGAAAAAAAGATGAGAAGGCAACTTCAGGGAGAAAAGGTTAATTATGATTCTATAATCTTGTCCCCATAAATGTATGGGCTATCACTGTGGCTGCCTTTTATCCCTGTACTTCAGCACTTTTGGTTGTTATCCTATGTATATGGAACCCGTTTATATGAGATTTCAGGAATAAATTGTCCTGTATGTGAGAATGCTTAAAGAGTACTTACAAAAAATTTTTCTCCTGATTCTTTTCTCTGCACTATGGAAAATGTTTTTAGGGTTGTCTAACAATACAGTGCAGTGCTTTTTTTTTTTTTTTTTTGGTCACAATCCATTTCTAATAGAACAAAACAGTACTTTCACTTTTTCTTGCTTGTTCACATGGCATGCTATGGTTGTTGTTCAGTCTCCAAGTCATGTCCAACTCTTTGCGTCCCCGTGGACTGCAGTACCCTAGGCTGCCCTGTCCCTCACCATCTCTCAGAGTTTGCCCAGGTTCATGTCCGTTGAATTGGTGATGCCATCCAACCATCTCATCCTCTGTCACCCTCTTCTCCTTCTGCCTTCAATCTTTCCCAGCATCAGGGTCTTTTCCAATGAGTTGGCTCTTCGCATCAGGTAGCCAAAGTATTGGAGCTTCAGCTTCAGCATCAGTACTTTCAATGAATATTCAGGACTGAGTTCCTTTAGTTCAGACTGGTTTGATTTCCTTGCTGTCCAGAGGACTCTCAAGAATCTTCTCCAGCACCACGGTTTGAAAGCATCAGGATTTCGGCACTCAGCCTTCTTTATGGTCCAGCTCTCACATCTGTACATTACTACTGGAAAGACCATAGCCTTGACTATACAGACCATTGTTGGCAAAGTGATGTCTTTGCTTTATAATACACATTCAGCATCAGTCCTTTCAATGAATATTCAGGACTGAGTTCCTTTAGTTCAGACTGGTTTGATTTCCTTGCTGTCCAGAGGACTCTCAAGAATCTTCTCCAGCACCACGGTTTGAAAGCATCAGGATTTCGGCACTCAGCCTTCTTTATGGTCCAGCTCTCACATCTGTACATTACTACTGGAAAGACCATAGCCTTGACTATACAGACCATTGTTGGCAAAGTGATGTCTTTGCTTTATAATACACTGTCTAGGTTTTTCATAGCTTTCCTTCCAAGAAGCATTCTCTTTCTAATTTCAAGCCTGCAGTCACACTCTGCAGCAATTTTAGAGCCCAAGAAGAAGAAATTTGTTACTGCTTCCTCCTTTTCCTCTTCTATTTGCCACAAAGTGAGGGGGCTCAATGCCATGATCTTAGGTTTTTTAATATTGAGTTTTAAGCTGGCTTTTTCACCCTCCTCTTTGTCACTCTCATCAAGAGTCTCTTTAGTTCCTCCTTGCTTTCTGCCATTAGAGTGGTATCATCTGCATATCTGAGGTCATTGATGTTTCTCCCAGCAAGCTATTATTTTTATGTTAATTCAAACAAGACACTTAAGATAAAGATTTCTTGCATTCATTCTTAAGCCTCCCTTCCTTTGGAGCTTGCTGACCCTTGACTAGATTGTGGAAATGAATGTTGCATAAATGGTCACAGTATTTCCTTTGACCTGAATTTGGCCTTTTTATCTTTCTATTAAACAAAACAGTATACTTAGAGCACTGGTGAATGACCAAACAAATTGAGTTTCCCATCCATAAAAATCTATGTGGTGGTTTTGTAAAGAGTTACATGTTTCTCTACTTAATCTTATCTTCATTAACTCCCCAAATGCTATTTCTGAAAGATTATAAATCTCATATTCTCTTTTCAAAACCATTTCCTTTTCATACACTTAAAAAATCTCTGGCAACAGTCTATCATAATAAAGTAAAACAGCAGCTGCATAATTCACACAAGCAAATCTGCCCTTGGGAATAAAAAAAAGAGGTTTATTTTGGCTAAGGTGAAGTGTTAGTCTCTCTGTCATGTCCAACTCTTTGTGACTCCATGGACTGTAGCCCCTAGTTTCCTCTGTCCATGGAATTCTCCAGGCAAAAATACTGGAGTGGATATTCCTTTCTCCAGAGTATCTTCCAACCTAGGGATTGTCAACTAAAAAAAAAAAATGTACAACTTGAGAGTTGTGAGTTAAGTTTATTTGGGGCAAAATGAGGACTGCAGCTCGGGAGATAGCTCTGAGATAGCTCTGCTCCAAAGTGGCAATGGGGGAAAGTCAATATACAAGGTTTTGGTGAAGAGGGAGTTTAATGCCATGAAGCACTCATTTTACAAAAGGTTTTTGTTAGTCATGAGGATCTGATGTTACCATGAAGGCATTTAGTGTTTCTCTAGGATTGAGATCATAAAATTTATTCCTAAAAGCATCCAACTATCTAAAGACCTGTCCCACCAGATTCCCTGGAGCACAGAGTGCCTCACACCACCTGAACTCCCTCAGGGACTGTTGAAGGGCCACAGCTAGAGCAGCATGGGGTTCAGTCTCCATAGAGGCAGATGGCAAATGACTTTGTTGTTCAGTTGTTGGCAATGCTCTTGATAAGTGCCAATTTGTAGTTGACAGGATTAAACCTGGGTCTGACTGAGCGACTGAACTGAACTGAACTCCTGCATTGCAGGCAGATTCTTTCTTTACCGTCTGAACCATCAACAAAGTCCTAAGATGATTTTAATTGGCAGTCTTCATTGAAAAATTTGCAGATGATATACCCCTTTACTGTGTTAGCAGAAAAAAAAAAAAAAAAAGAAGAAAATCATTAGTATCAAGAAAGTCATTTGTTTGTAAAAACTCTGCTTTATACAATGTATTTTGTTCTTAGGGGCTAAAAGGCAGTTCTCTCTCTTGTCTAATACTTAAACAGAAACACACAGCATCATTCCCATGGTAGCATTTAGCCTTCAAGTTGTTGCTTAGAGTCATTCTAAGTGCTTTGTTGTGATGTGTGCAAAAACTTCAACCTATCAAAATGGGCTTGGAATCATTGCTGCTAGCAGAGCAGGTTTAATTTTTTTCTTTGTTTATTATCTGTTTGATGCTTCCCGGGCTGCTAGCATTTCTGTTGTCTAGTTTCCAGGCAACCCTCATCTTCCTCACCCCCCAGCCTACTTTTTCTGTCTCCTGCATGTCAGCCCATTTGCCAGGAAACAAAGGCTGTGCTTCCTCTCCTCCTTGTCTCCCTAAACATCAGGATAACACAGTGAAATCATACTCTTTGCTCTGTTGTTTAGAAAGGAAATCCAGTTCTCAAGTCCAGGCTTTCCTGAGGGAACAGCACACAGGTAGGAGGAGTGGACTTGTAATATAATCAAATCCCATATCCCATATCCAGTCTCTGGTGACCCACAGACTGGATAATAATTATGTTACAGAGACTCTCCCACAGGAGTGAAAGTTCTTAGTCTCATGCCAGGCCCTCCAGCCTGTGGGTCTAGGACTGGGAAGAGCCCCTGGAACATTGAGCTTTGAAAGCTGGCAGAACTTGACTGCAGGAGCTCCACAAGATGGGGGACATAGGGGCACACATTCTCATGTGCACCAGGACCCAAGGAAAAAGCAGTGATTTTATGGGAGCTTAGACCAGACCTACCTGCAGTTCTTGGAGGGTCCCCTGAGTGTCAGTAATGCCTAACTAATGTGGCTCCCAACATTTTTTGAATGGATGCGTTAGCACTTCATTGAAAGGCATGCTTACTGATTCTCTGAGAAGTGATGGCAAGAGAGACTTTTGGTCTTTACAGCTGCTGATGCTGGGGACGCAAGAAAGGCTATTTGATGCCTTAAAAAAGGCAGCCCCTCATTTAAAGGACTATCCGAGTTGTGCACTCCCCACTTCGGACTCTGATGAACAAGGACTACAGGCCTGGGAAAGCATAAGCAGAATTTCTGGCTTTTCTCGTTGGAAAGAATGCATGATGATGCTGGGGACGTAAGAAAGGCTATTTGATGCCTTAAAAAAGGCAGCCCCTCATTTAAAGGACTATCCGAGTTGTGCACTCCCCACTTCGGACTCTGATGAACAAGGACTACAGGCCTGGGAAAGCATAAGCAGAATTTCTGGCTTTTCTCGTTGGAAAGAATGCATGTACACCATAAAGTTATCTATTCCCATTGCTGCCACCAGACATTTTCTGACCGAATGAGGGTGCCCCTACCTTTTGAATCAACGATGGGGCTTGATTTATGTAGAACCTTATAGGCCACATGGAATAATTTATTTCTCCCTATGCCTTTAGTAATTACTAGGTGGCATGCTAATGGATGGGTTCCTCCTTTAGTGAGCTTCGATGGGACGAGTCCCATGCAGCCTGAGTTATGGAAAACATTGGCTGCTCTGGCACCTGTGATTTTACATAGACCTAAAAATGAACAAAGATATATTGTATGGGCCTGAGTACATTCTCCCTATGCCTTTTTGTTGGCCAGAAATTAGAGTGATTTGGAAGTTTCTGAAGGAGAAACTATTTACAATGTTATATGTGTGAATTGTTTTATATCAAATTGTGTTGATGGGAATGATTATAATAATTATAAGGCTGTGATGATTGTAAAGCAACCACCATATTTGATGGTTCCTGTAAAATTAGAGGGACAATGGTTTGATGATTATGCATTGAAAGTTAATGGCAAACCACTTCAGTATTCTTGCCTTGAGAACCCCATTAACAGTATGAAAAGGCAAAATGATAGGATACTGAAAGAGGAACTTCCCAGGTCAGTAGGTGCCCAATATGCGACTGGAGATTAGTGGAGAAATAACTCCAGAAAGAATGAAGGGATGAAGCCAAAGCAAAAACAATACCCAGCTATGGATGTGACTGGTTATAGAAGCAAGGTCCGATGCTGTAAAGAGCAATATTGCATAGGAACCTGGAATGTCAGGTCCATGAATCAAGGCAAATTGGAAGTGGTCAAACAAGAGATGGCAAGAGTGAACGTCGACATTCTAGGAATCAGCAAACTAAAATGGACTGGAATGGGTGAATTTAACTCAGATGACCAGTATATCTACTACTGTGGGCAGGAATCCCTCAGAAGAAATGGAGTAGCCATCATGGTCAACAAAAGAATCCGAAATGCAGTACTTGGATGCAATCTCAAAAACGACAGAATGATCTCTGTTCATTTCCAAGGCAAACCATTCCATATCATGGTGATCCAAGTCTATGCCCCAACCAGTAATGCTGAAGAAGCTGAAGTTGAACGGTTTTATGAAGACCTACAAGACTTTTTAGAACTAACGCCAAAAAAAGATGTCCTTTTCGTTCTAGGGGACTGGAATGCNACTGTGGGCAGGAATCCCTTAGGAAGAAATGGAGTAGCCACCATGGTCAACAAAAGAGTCCAAAATGCAGTACTTGGATGAAATCTCAAAAATGACAGAATGATCTCTGTTCATTTCCAAGTAAACCATTCAATATCACGGTAATCCAAGCCAATGCCCCAACCAGTAACACTGAAGAAGCTGAAGTCGAACGGTTCTAATGAAGACCTACAAGACCTTTTAGAACTAACACCCCAAAAAAGATGTCCTTTTCATTACAGGGGATGGAAATGCAAAAGTAGGAAGTCAAGAAACACCTGGAGTAACAGGTAATTTGGCCTTGGAGTACGGAATGAAGCAGGGAAAAGGCTAATAGAGTTTTGCAAGAAAACACACTGGTCATAGCAAATACCATCTTCCAACAACACAAGAGAAGACTCTACACATGGACATCACCAGATGGTCAACACCAAATCAGATTGATTATATTCTTTGCAGCCAAAGATGGAGAAGCTCTATACAGTGAGAAAAACAAGACCAGGAGCTGACTGTGGCTCAGATCATGAACTCGTTATTACCAAATTCAGACTTAAATTGAAGAAAGTACGGAAAACACTAGACCATTCAGGTATGACCTAAATCAAATCCCTTATGACTCTACAGTGGAAGTGAGAAATAGATTTAAGGGACTAGTTCTGATAGAAAGAGTGCCTGATGATCTATGGATGGAGGTTCATGACATTACACAGGAGATAGGGATCAAGAACATCCCCAAGAAAAACAAATGCAAAAAAGCGAAATGGCTATCTGAGGAAGCCTTACAGATAACTGTGAAAAGAAGAGAAGCGAAAGCAAAGGAGAAAAGGAAAGATATAAGCAGCTGAATGCAGAGTTCCAAAGACTAGGAAGAAGAGATAAGAAAGCCTTCCTCAGCAATTAATGCAAAGAAATAGAGGAAAACAATAGAATGGGAAAGACTAGAGATCTCTTCAAGAAAATTAGAGATGCCAAGGGAACATTTTGTGCAAAGTTGGGCTCAATAAAGGACAGAAATTGTATGGATCTAACAGAAGCAGAAGATATTAAGAATAAGTGGCAAGAATACACAGAAGAACTGTACAAAGAAGAGCTTCACGACCCAGATAATCACGATGGTGTGATCATCACCTAGAGCCAGACATCCTTGAATTTGAAGTCAAGTGGGCCTTAGAAAGCATCACTACAAACAAAGCTAGTGGAGGTGATGGAATTCCAGTGGAGAAGCAGAAGATATTAAGAATAAGTGGCAAGAATACACAGAAGAACTGTACAAAGAAGAGCTTCACGACCCAGATAATCACGATGGTGTGATCATCACCTAGAGCCAGACATCCTTGAATTTGAAGTCAAGTGGGCCTTAGAAAGCATCACTACAAACAAAGCTAGTGGAGGTGATGGAATTCCAGTGGAGCTGTTTCAAAGTCTGAAAGATGATGCTGTGAAAGTGCTGCACTCAATATGCCAGCACACTTGGAAAACTCAGCAGTGGCCACAGGACTGGAAAAGGTCAGTTTTCATTCCAATTGCAAAGAAAGGCAATGCCAAAGAATGCTCAAACTACCGCACAATTGTGCTCATCTCACACACTAGTAAAGTAATGCTCAAAATTCTCCAAGCCAGGCTTCAGCAATAAGTGAACCGTGAACTTCCAGATGTTCAAGCTGGATTTAGAAAAGGCAGAGCAACCAGAGATCAAATTGCCAACATCCATGGATCATGGAAAAAGCAAGAGAGTTCCAGAAAAACATCTTTCTGCTTTATTGACTATGCCATAGCCTTTGACTGTGTGGATCACAATAAACTGTGGAAAATTCTTCAAGAGATGGGAACACCAGCCCACTTGACCTGCCTCTTGAGAAACCTGTATGCAGGAAGCAACAGTTAGAACTGGACCTGGAACAACAGACTGGTTCCAAAGAGGAAAAGGAGTATGTCAAGGCTGTCTATTGTCACCCTACTTATTTAACTTATATGCAGAATACATCATGAGAAACGCTGGGCTGGAAGAAGCACAAGCTGGAATCAGGATTGCCAGGAGAAATATCAATAACCTCAGATATGCAAATGACAGCACCCTTATGGCAGAAAGTGAAGAAGAACTAAAGAACCTCTTGATGAAAGTGAAAGAGGAGAGCGAAAAAGTTGGCTTAAAGGTCAACATTCAGCAAACGAAGATCATGGCATCTCGTCCCATCACTTCATGGCAAATAGATAGGGAAACAGTGGAAACAGTGTCTGACTTTATTTTTCTGGGCTCCAAAATCACTGCAGATGGTGACTGCAGCCATGAAATTAAAAGACGCTTACTTCTTGGAAGAAAAGTTATGACCACCCTGGACAGCATATTAAAAAACAGAGCCATTACTTTGCCAACCAAGGTCCGTCTAGTCAAGGCTATGGTTTTTCCGGTGGTCATGTATGGATGTGAGTTGGACTGTGAAGAAAGCTGAGTGTCAAAGAATTGATGCTTTTGAACTGTGGTTTTGGAGAAGACTCTTGAGAGTCCCTTGGACTGCAAGGATATCCAACCAGTCCATCATAAAGGAGATAAACCCTGGGTGTTCATTGGGAGTACTGATGCTGAAACTGAAACTCCAATACTTTGGCCACCACATGAGAAGAATTGACTCATTGGAAAAGACTGATGCTGGGAGGAATTGGGGGCAGGAGAAGGGGACGACAGAGGATGAGATGGCTGAATGGCATCACAGACTCGATGAATATGAGTTTGGATGAAGTCCAGGAGTTGGTGATGGACAGGGAGTCCTGGCGTGTTGCAATTCATGGGGTCGCAAATAGTCTGACATGACTGAGTGACTGAACTGAACTGAGCTGATATTTTAAAAGAGGAGTTCATAAAAACATAGTTGCCATGTGATCCCACAATCCCACCTCTGGGCATATATCTGGACAAAACTATAATTTGAAAAAATGCATACACTCTTATGTTTATAGCACTATTTATGAAAGTCAAGGGGTGGAAACAATCTAAATATCAATAGATATTTAGATATTTCACCTATCAATAGATGAAAGGATAGAGAAGATATATGTGTCTCTCTGTGTGTGTATGTGTGTACGTACATATATACAGATGAATGGATATAGAAGATATATATATATGTGTGTGTACATAAATAAAATGCAATACTACTCAATCATAAAAAAAAATAAAATAATGCCATTTTAAGCAACATGGATGGATTTAGAGGTAATGTACTAAACTGAGGAAGTCAAAAGGAGAAAGACAGGTACCATATGATATTACTTATGTTCAATCTAAAATATCCAAAATAATACACGAATAAACTTATCTGTGAAATAGAACCAGAGTCATGGACATAGAGAACACAATTCTTGTTGCCAAGTGGGAGGGAAGGTGGCATGTTGAATTGGGAGTTTAGGGCCAAAAGATCTAAAGGATTACATATAGAAAGGATAAACAACAAGCTCCTATTGTATAGCACAGAGAACTATACTTAATTTCCTGTATTAAAATGTAATTCAAAGAATAAGAAAGAGAAAAAATATATATATGTATAACTGAATCACTTTGCTGTACATCAGAAACAAAAAGTAAATAAACAGGAAAAACATATCATTTCTTTCAGGCATTTTTGCTGAGTCTATGTCTGACATATTGTGACCTTATCGACTGTAGCCCGCCAGGCTTCTCTGTCCATGTAACTTTCCAGACAAGAATACTGGAGTGGGTTGCCATTTCCTATTCCAGGGTGTCTTTCAGACTCAGGGATCAAACTCAGGTCCCCTGCAGCTTCTGTGTTGGCAGGCATATTCTTACCACAAAGCCACCTGGGAAGCTCAACCAAATATGGCTATAAGATTGGAATAAAACATAAATTAAAGTCAGAATTATATATAGATTTTTGTTCAAGCCACCTCTGAGCAACTGAACACTCTTACATAAAATTTCTCCCACCTTATGATCAATTTTATAAATTAAAATTTAAAGAGACAGCTTAAATTTTATTTTTCTTATACTCTATATTCAAATTAGTAATGAGGTAAATTCCTAGGCTATCTATAGACAGAATATTAGGAAATGTAATGAAGACTATTAAGTTTTACAGTGTTTAACATGTATGTCTTTGATGAACTGCATGAAGCACATAAATCAGGTTGCCTTATGGTGTTACAGAAAATAGAGTATATCTTTCCAAAATGGATGGTAGCTATACATTCTAAAGTATTCATTTGAGCCCAGGGTATCGACCTTGATATGTTGTTTTTCAGGACTATTCTGAGGCTGATAGCTGTGGCTACAGTTTTTGAAACATTTAGTAATTGGCTGTTTTTATTGTGTGTTTTTATTGTGTGAATGTGTACGTGTGCATGTGGGTATGCTTATGTATGTATCTATGCCTTTCAAAATCCTGTCTCATGAAATGATTATTCCTTGTTTTCTTTATATGAATGTCAGGCTTATTCAATAAACATCTCTAGAGAATTTATATCTGTAGTCAAGGATGCTCCTATCTTAGGGAAAATACACATTACTAGTTTTATTGGTTCACGCAATCAATGTGGTTTAAGAAGAATATTACCAGTGATATGTAATCAACATAGGTATAAAGAATGCAAACAAAATGTTTACAATAGCTTATCTGAGAAAGCATAATGACCAGAGAAGACAACCAAAGCACTATGTTAATGAAAAGGATGTAACCTGTTATTTTCTAAGTTGACTGAATTCCTTTGCCATCTAATTTATATACCCACTGCATTTCTTGTATTTCAGAACAATCAGGCAATCTGTATAACAAAAGAAGCAGAGTTGATTGTAATCTTCCAAATTTCAAAACCTTATAAAGAATTAAGAAATCACTAGTGGAAATGTTATTAGAAATTAGCATTGGTGTCATGATCTTATGAACTCATCCAGAGTAATTTTTTAATAGCTAAATCCTGGAGAAGACTCTTGAGTGTCCATTGGACTGCAATGAGATCAAACTAGCCAATCCTGAAGCAAATTAACCCTGAATATTCATTAGAAGGACTGAGGCTGAAGCTAAAGCGTTAATACTTTAGCCACCTAATGTTAAGAACTGACTCATTTAAAAGACCCCGAGTCTGGGAAAGATTGAAAGCAGGTGCAGAAAGGGATGACAGAGGATGAGATGGTTGGATAGCATCATCGACTCAATGAATGTGAGTTTGAGCACACTCTGGGAGATAGTGAAGGACAGGCATGCTGCAGTCCAAGAGATCACCAAGAGTCAGACACAACTTAGTGACTAAACTACAAAATCCTAAGAGCATCTAAATGGAAATAGATGCCATCATTTTGACACCAGATTTTTTTTTTTTTATCAGAAATAAGTTGCTGATAAAGGACTTCTTCCCTGGAGAGCTTTAAGAATAAGGTAGACATTTATCTGAGAGGATTTCATTTTCCCAAGGCAAGCAGGCAGGGATCAAATGATTTCTTAATACTCCTTTCAGGACTTTATTTTCTCTTTTATAAGAAAAGACAGAGTTTGATAGGAGAGATAAAAACTGAAAAATACCTTTGTACCACACCCTTAGAGGTACATGGACTTGTTTAAATAGAAACTGTATCTATAAGGAAGATCTCATAATAAAAATTCCACATATATATAAGTTTTAAAGTCACATTTCTTTAAGTCAACTTTGACAACATGTTGAAATTAAGATGTTTTGAAAATAATTTGGCATGTTAACTAGCAAACCTGCAGAATGGCTTTTTTTTTTTTTTAATCCTTCAATGGGGTGGAAACTACAGAAGGTATCTTTCAGTGGAGAGCTTTATTCTGAGAGTATATAAGCTATGCTGCAATTACCCAAGAAAATGGAGTAAGAAAGCTTTCAATATTTTGGTGGCAAATGGCATATACAGAAGAAACAATGAACATGGAAAAAAAAAAAAAAACTGATTCACTAAGTAGAAGATTAGGACTTCAAGGTGATGAATCAAAACATATTCAGAGTTAAGAGATTAAGACCCACTTGGAAAGAAATTGAACTTGGAAAGGTATATAACTATATCTATAGTTATATCTATATCTAAAGGTATATAACTATATCTAAATATATATATATATCTATATAAATGTAGCCAATTTATATAATTACAAAGGTAACAAAGATGGCAGAGTAGAAGGATGTGTACTCATTTTCTACTGCAAGAACTCCACAATCGCAACTCATGGCTCAACAACCAAAAGGAGAATGTTGGATCCCACCAAAAAAAGGAACCCCATATCCAAGGGCAAAGGATAAATCCCAACAAGATGGTTCAGTTCAGTCGTTCAGTCGTGTCCGACTCTTTGCGAACCCATGAATTTCAGCACGCCAGGCCTCCCTGTTCATTACCATCTCTCAGAGTTCACTCAAACTCACATCCATTGAGTCAGTGATGCCATCCAGCCATCTCATCCTCGGTCGTCCCCTTCTCCTCTTGCCCCCAATCCCTCCCAGCATCAGAGTCTTTTCCAATGAGTCAACTCTTCGCATGAGGTGGCCAAAGTGCTGGAGTTTCAGCTGTAGCATAATTTCTTCCAAAGAAATCCCAGGGTTGATCTCCTTCAGAATGGACTGGTTGGATCTCCTAGCAGTCCAAGGGACTCTCAAGAGTCTTCTCCAACACCACAGTTCAAAAGCATCAATTCTTCAGTGCTCGGCCTTCTTCACAGTCCAACTCTCACATCCATACATAACCACAGGAAAAACCATAGCTTAGACTAGACAGACCTTAGTCGGCAAAGTAATGTCTCTGCTTTTGAAAATACTATCTAGGTTGGTCATTACTTTTCTTCCAAGGAGTAAGCATCTTTTAATTTCATGGCTGCAGTCACCATCTGCAGTGATTTTGGAGCCCCAAAAAATAAAGTCTGAAACTGTTTCCACTGTTTCCCCATCTATTTCCATGAAGTGATGGGAGACAGAGAAAGCCTTCTTCAGCAATCAATGCAAAGAAATAGAGGAAAATAACAGAATGGGAAAGATTAGAGATCTCTTCAAGAAAATTAGAGATACCAAGGGAACATTTCATGCAAGGATGGGCTCAATAAAGGACAGAAATGGTATGGACCTAACAGAAGCAGAAGATATTAAGAAGAGGTGGCAAGAATACATGGAAGAACTGAACAAAATAGATCTTCATGACCCAGATAATCATGATGATGTGATCATGAATCTAGAGCCAGACATCTTGGAATGTGAAGCCAAGTGGGCCTTAGAAAGCATCACTATGAACAAAACTAGTGGAGGTGATGGAATTCCAGTTGAGCTGTTTCAAATCCTGAAATAAAGGACAGAAATGGTCTGGACCTAACAGAAGCAGAAGATATTAAGAAGAGGTGGCAAGAATACACAGAAGAACTGTACAAAAAAGATCTTCATGACCCAGATAATCATGATGATGTGATCACTAATCTAGAGCCAGACATCTTGGAATGTGAAGTCAAGTGGGCCTTAGAAAGTCAAGTGGGCCTCCAAAGCTAGTGGAGGTGATGAATGTGAAAGATGATGCTGTGAAAGTGCTACACTCAATCTGCCAGCAAATTTGGAAAACTCAGCAGTGGCCACAGGACTGGAAAAGGTCAGTTTTCATTCCAATTCCAAAGAAAGGCAATGCAAAAGAATGCTCCAACTACTGCACAATTGCACTCATCTTGCATGCTAGTAAAGTTATGCTCAAAATCCTCCAAGCCAGGCTTCAGCAATATGTGAACCGTGAACTCCCTGATGTTCAAGCTTTAGAAAAGGCAGAGGAACCAGAGATCAAATTGACAACATCTGCTGGATCATGGAAAATGCAAGAGAGTTCCAGAAAAACATCTACTTTTGCTTTATTGACTATGCCAAAGCCTTTGACTGTGTGGATCACAATAAACTGTGGAAAATTCTGAAAAAGATGGGAATACCAGACCACCTAACCTGCCTCTTGAGAAATCTGTATGCAGGTCAGGAAGCAACAGTTAGAACTGGACATAGAACAACAGACTGGTTCCAAATAGGTAAAGGAGTACGTCAAGGCTGTATATTGTCACCCTACTTATTTAACTTTTATGCAGAGTACATCATGAGAAACGCTGGACTGGGAGAAACACAAGCTGGATTGTGGAGAAACACAAACAAGATTGCTGGGAGAAATATCAATAACCTCAGATATGCAGATGACACCACCCTTTGGCAGAAAGTGAAGAAGAGCTAAAAAGCCTCTTGATGAAAGTGAAAGAAAAGAGCAAAAAAGTTGGCTTAAAGCTCAACATTCAGAAAACAAGATGGTTGGAGGGGCAAAATCACATTTAGAATCAAATCCCATACCTGCCAGAGACACTAGGAGGGCTCAAAAAAAAAAAAAAAAAAAAAACCTGTATACCAGGACCCAGAGAAACTGAGTCAGACCTGCCTTTGAGTGTTTGAGTGCCTCCTGCAGAGGCACAAGCCAGCAGTAATCTGCCACGTGGACAGGGGCTCTGGCTGCAGCAGACCTGAAAGGCACGGTGTGTGAGCCCCACCATTGAACCACCAAGCAGATGACCCACTAACTGGAGAACAATTATACCAAAGAAGTTCTCACACTGGTACAAAAGTTCTAGGACCCATCACAGATTTTCCAACTTGGGGATCCAGAAAAGACACTGAGAACCCCCAGGGATTTGATTTTGCAGGCCAGTGGGATTTACAGAACTTCCACAGGACTGGGGAAACAGACTCTTGGGGACACAGACCAAACCTTGTGCACACCAGGACCAAGAAGAAAGAAGCAGTGACCCCACAAGACTGAGCTAGATGTGACTTCACAAGTCAAGTCACAGGAGTCTCCTGCAGAGGTGTGGGTCCACAGTGGCCTGCTGCAGGGTCAGGGATACTGAATACAACAGTGTTGGCCTAAGGCCTTTTGAAGGAGGTCACCATTACTGCCATTACCCCTACCATAGTTTGGTTTCAGGACAAACAACAAGGAGGGAACACAGCCCTACCCATCAATAGAAAATTGGATTAAAGATTTACTGACCAAGACCCCACCCATCAGAACCAGACTCAGATTCCTCCACACCCCCTCCCATCAGGAAGCTTTCACAAGCCTCTAATCCTTATTCATCAGAGGGCAGACAGAATGAAAACCACAATAACAGACAACTAACCAAACTGGTCACATGGATAACACCCTTGTCTAACTCAATGAAATTATGAGCCATGTCCTGTAGTGTTACCCAAGGCAGACAGGTCATGGAAGAGACTTCTGACTAAACGTGGTCCACTGGAGAAGGGAATGGCAAACCACTTCAGTATTCTTGTCCTAAAGAACCCCATGAGTATTATGAAAAGGAAAAAGATAGGACACTGAAAGATGAACTCCCCAGGTCAGTAGGTGCCCATATGCTACTGGAGAAATAACTACAGAAAGAATGAAGAGACAGAGCCAAAACAAAAACAACACCCAGGTGTGGATGTGACTGGTGATGGAAGTAAAGTCTGATGCTGTAAAGAACAATATTGCATAGGGACCTGGAACGTTAGGTCAATGAATCAAGGTAAATTGGAAGTGATCAAGTAGAAGATGGCAAGAGTGAACATCAACACTAGGAATCAGAGAACTAAAATGAACCAGAATGGGTGAATCTAATTCAGATGAGCATTATATCTACTACTGTGGTCAAGAATCACTTAGAAGAAATGGAACTGTCCTCATAGTCAACAAGAGAGTCAAAAATGCAGTACTTGGGTGCAATCTCAAAAAAAAAATAGAATGATCTCTGTTTACTTTCAAGGCAAACCATTCATTATTATAGTTATCCAAGTCTATGCTCCAATCATCAATGATGAAGAATGAAGTTGAATGGTTCTATGAAGACCTACAAGGCTTTCTAGAACTGACACCCCCAAAAGATGTCCTTTTCATCACTGAGGACTAGAATGCAAAAGTAAGAAGTCAAGAGATACCGGGAGTAACAGGCACATTTGGCCTTGGAGTACAAAAGGAAGGAGGGCAAAGGCTAACAGAGTTTTGCCAAGAGAATGCACCGATCATAACAATCACCCTCTTCCGATAGCCAAGAGACAACTCTACACATGGACATCATCAGATGGTCAAAATTAAAATCAGATTGACTATATTCTTTGTAGCTGAAGATGGAGAAGCTTTATACAGTCAGCAAAAACAAGACCAGGACCTGACTGTGACTCAGATCATGAACTCCTTAGTGCCAAATTCAGACTTAAATTGAATAAAGTAGGGAAAACCACTAGACCATTCAGGTATGACCTAAATCAAATCCTTATGATTATAAAGTGGAAGTGCTAAATAGATTCAAGGGATTAGATCTGATAGAAAGAGTGCCTGAAAAACTATGGACAGAGGTTCATGACATTGTATAGACGTGGGGATCAAAACTCTACCCAAGAAAAACGAATTTGCAAAAAGGCAAAATGGTTGGCTGAGGAGGCCTTACAAATAGCTGAGAAATGAAGAGTTCAGTTCAGTTCGTTCACTCAGTCGTGTCCAACTTTTTGCAACCCCATGAATCGCAGCACGCCAGGCCTCCCTGTCCATCACCAACTCCCGGAGTTCACTCAGACTCACATCCATCGAGTCCATGATGCCATCCAGCCATCTCATCCTCGGTCGTCCCCTTCTCCTCCTGCCCCCAATCCCTCCCAGCATCAGAGTCTTTTCCAGTGAGTCAACTCTTCGCATGAGGTGGCCAAAGTACTGCAGTTTCAGCCTCAGCATCATTACTTCCAAAGAAATCCCAGGGCTGATGTCCTTCAGAATGGATTGGTTGGATCTCCTGGCAATCCAAGGGACTCTCATGAGTCTTCTCTAACATCACAGTTCAAAATCATCAATTCTTTGGCACTCAGCCCTCCTCACAGTCCAACTCTCAATTCCATTGATGACTACTGGAAAAAACATAGCCTTTACTAGATGGACCTTAGTTGGCAAAGGAATGTCTCTGCTTTTGAATATGCTATCTAGGTTGGTCATAACTTTTCTTCCAATATAATGTCTGACACAACTCTTTTCTTCTCTGATGAACAGGTTTTAGAGCACATAACCTACTCTTAAAAATGAAGCCATTAGAGAAGGACAACTTGCCTCAATTCCTCATGTCACACAAAAGGCCAACTTGGTAGACTGAGTGAGGAGTCCTTCTCAGAGTATGACATGCAGTCTGAACCAAACTGAAGATTAAAATAGCTAAAACTGATGTGAATAAATTATTATAATAGGTTTGCACAGCTTGTTAGCTAAATTCTTAGACAGTAAAGTCCATGTTATATGCTTGTTCTACAGAACTTTTGGTTGATTCAGAATTGTTTTTAAAGAGAGCTATAAATCTTGATAGGTATTTTAGGAGCATTTCTGTCTATTCTAACAAGACCAAAGTCACTTACTCAAACTGCACAGAGGCACTTGTTAGTACTGAAGAGCAGAAAGTGTTTTCCTTTGCCCTGGGCTTACCCTAAAATCTAGTATCTTCCAAGACAGGACTCCCAGACACAAAGAAGGCTAAGAAAAATAGGAGGCATTTCTCAGTGTGAGCCACTCCTACAAGGAGCACTTTCTATTTATAGTGAATCATTTGTGTCCTCGCTTTAAATAAAGGGCAGCAAAATGCAATGATGTGGCTTGGGTTTGCCTTGTTTAGTGGCATTTATTTTAAAAACTTAAATCAATATTCATGTGAAAATACTTGTGTACATTAGGTCCCTGTTGGGTGAGCAGGACTACTTAATAATTAATATTTGCTGCCATATCACTGATTTAATATATTTTGTGTTATAGAAATACAAACTTACTTTAGAAGGTAAAAAGGAATCATTCCGTTGGGCTAGACTAGTGAGAGGGGCCAGCAATGAATTTACCTGGGTGATAGCAAGAACCCAGGGGTTAGCGTATTATGTTAATGAGGCTTACTCCATCCGGAACTCTTGGAGACTTGTTGCTAAGCAAAACCCACTACAGCAGTGAAAAAGATATGAAAACATAATTCAGTTATGGAAATAATAAGAGCCCTTACTGTTTCCAAAGGAGGTTGTGATAATACCCAATTTCAGGCCAAAACTATTCTAGAGCTCACACAAGGGTTGCTGAGCAGCAGAAAATTATTCAGATTTATGAGGGGTTAGTGTGAGATTAGCAAAAACTTGATGTAAAATCAGGTTAAGCCTCATTGCCATCCATCACTCCTCTGGAGCACGAAAACAACCATAAGCACAATAACATTAGAGGGAACCACACATACATAAGAGATTTATTTCACCAATATAATGCTATTATTTCACAACTGGGTTTAAAGTTCATTGTTTGTAGATAGGATATTTCATTCACATAAAATTGTTTCTAAAGTTAACAGGCATTTTCCACAAAATAGAACAATATTAAAGACATCAAGTGATTCAGTATTTTAAACTTTACATACATAAATGTATTTCTTTTAAACAGCAAATATTTGGGGCATAGAACTCAAAATTATTAGAATTATATCTGAGTTAATTTTTAGGATCAGTTTTTCAAAAGGGGTATACTTGGCTTGTATAATTAAGTTATTTGGAGGCTGAGCTGTGGATTCTCTTTAATGTATTTATAACATCATAAGTTCTAACTAAGAGTGATGAGTTTTTAAAGAGAGATTAGTCCCTGAAGACGGATAGATTGGTATTTATAGTCATGCAGGGTCTATCTGAAGTGTGTTGAGAGATTATGAGACATGCCATAGGGATGAAGGATGTTCTCACTTGGTCCTGTTGCTCAGATATAAACATGGCCTCTTAGATGGCTGAATGTTGAGGTTCTCTCTAAATGGGAATGATCTGCTTGTATTATTATATATGCTTTACATCTTACTTGTAATCATCCCTACATGTAAACCTCCCCTTTGTTAGGGTTATTAATGATCTCAGATCTCTAGAATACTACTATTCTCAGAAAGGGAACTACTTTCTGAATGAGGCTAGAAGTTTTTGATGAGTCCCTTAACTCTATCAGGATAAGTAAAACAATCATGCTTTTGTACTTCTACCCACATGCTGCCCATGTTTATGTGGGAAAATGTGACATTGCCATTTGTCTCAGGGGAGAGTTGTTAGGATTATATACTTCTGGCATCTATAGTAAGTTTCAAGAGTTCACTTGAAAGAGGGATTTAAGAAGAAAAGTACATCATTCACCACCACACCCATCACCTAGACTGGGGAGAGATCTCTGAGCTGGGGAAGAGTGAAGTAGAGGTAACAGAGGAAGCAGGAGTTCACTTTGAAGTTTTCCTTGCTCCCTTGGGAGAGTTCTGATGGAAGGAAGCACAGGGGGAAAAGACCTGGTAGTTGAGGATCTGAAAGTGGAGGCCTATGTCTCTCCAGGCTTATCGGATCTCTGGTAAAAAGCAGCCTCATTGAAGTCTCTCATATCTTGGCATGAGGAGGGTGAAACAGCTGCCATGTTTTTAAGAGAAGAGTGAGACCTCGCTGACATATGCATCTTCTGCTGCTTCAGGAAGACATGGGTGTGCAGTAAAACCATTTCTGAAGAAAATCTATGACAAATCTGGACAGCGTACTAAAAATCAGAGACATCACTCTGCCGGCAAAAAGAATTTGGTCAAAGCTATGTTTTTTCCAGTAGTCATGTACAAATGTGAGAGTTGGACCATAAAGAAGGCTGAGGGCTGAAGAACTGATACTTTTGAATTGTGGTGCTGGAAAAGACTCTTGAGAGTCCCTTGAAAAGCAAGGAGATCACTGATTCCTAGAATGTGGATGTTCACTCTTGCCATCTCTTGTTTGACCACTTCCAATTTGCCTTGATTCATGGACCTTACATTCCTGACAGCTGTTCATGACATTGTATATGTTGTGGGGATCAAAACCCTACCCAAGAAAAAGAAATTGGCAAAAAGGCAAACTGGTTGCCTGAGGAGGCCTTACAAATAGTGGAGAAATGAAGACAAGTGAAAGGCAAAGGAGTTATTAAGAGATATACCGAACTGAATATAGAGTTCCAAAGATTATCAAGGAGAGATAAGAAAGCCTTCCTCAGTGAACAATGCAAAGAAATAGAGGAAAACAATAGCATATGAAAGACTAGATATCTCTTCAAGAAAATTAGAGATACCTGGGAACATTTCGTGCAAAGATGGGCACAATTAAGGACAGAAATGGTACGGACCTTACAGAAGCAGAAGATATTAAGAAGAGGTGACAGGAATACAATGAAGAACTATACAATAAAGATCTTAATGACACAGATAATCATGATGATGTGATCACTCACCTACAACCAGATATCCTGGAGTGTGAAGTCAAGTGGGCCTTAGAAAGCATCATCATGAGCAAAGCTAGTTGAGATGATGGAATTCCAGTTGAGCTATTTCAAATCCTGAAAGATGATGCCGTGAAAGTGCTGCTCTCAATATGCCAGCAAATTTGGAAAACTCAGCAGTGGCCACAGGACTGGAAAAGGTCAGTTTTCAATATTTTAAACTTTACATACATAAATGTATTTCTTTTAAACAGCAAATATTTGGGGCATAGAACTCAAAATTATTAGAATTATATCTGAGTTAATTTTTAGGATCAGTTTTTCAAAAGGGGTATACTTGGCTTGTATAATTAAGTTATTTGGAGGCTGAGCTGTGGATTCTCTTTAATGTATTTATAACATCATAAGTTCTAACTAAGAGTGATGAGTTTTTAAAGAGAGATTAGTCCCTGAAGACGGATAGATTGGTATTTATAGTCATGCAGGGTCTATCTGAAGTGTGTTGAGAGATTATGAGACATGCCATAGGGATGAAGGATGTTCTCACTTGGTCCTGTTGCTCAGATATAAACATGGCCTCTTAGATGGCTGAATGTTGAGGTTCTCTCTAAATGGGAATGATCTGCTTGTATTATTATATATGCTTTACATCTTACTTGTAATCATCCCTACATGTAAACCTCCCCTTTGTTAGGGTTATTAATGATCTCAGATCTCTAGAATACTACTATTCTCAGAAAGGGAACTACTTTCTGAATGAGGCTAGAAGTTTTTGATGAGTCCCTTAACTCTATCAGGATAAGTAAAACAATCATGCTTTTGTACTTCTACCCACATGCTGCCCATGTTTATGTGGGAAAATGTGACATTGCCATTTGTCTCAGGGGAGAGTTGTTAGGATTATATACTTCTGGCATCTATAGTAAGTTTCAAGAGTTCACTTGAAAGAGGGATTTAAGAAGAAAAGTACATCATTCACCACCACACCCATCACCTAGACTGGGGAGAGATCTCTGAGCTGGGGAAGAGTGAAGTAGAGGTAACAGAGGAAGCAGGAGTTCACTTTGAAGTTTTCCTTGCTCCCTTGGGAGAGTTCTGATGGAAGGAAGCACAGGGGGAAAAGACCTGGTAGTTGAGGATCTGAAAGTGGAGGCCTATGTCTCTCCAGGCTTATCGGATCTCTGGTAAAAAGCAGCCTCATTGAAGTCTCTCATATCTTGGCATGAGGAGGGTGAAACAGCTGCCATGTTTTTAAGAGAAGAGTGAGACCTCGCTGACATATGCATCTTCTGCTGCTTCAGGAAGACATGGGTGTGCTGTAAAACCAATTCTGAAGAAAATCTATGACAAATCTGGACAGCGTACTAAAAATCAGAGACATCACTCTGCCGGCAAAAAGAATTTGGTCAAAGCTATGGTTTTTCCAGTAGTCATGTACAAATGTGAGAGTTGGACCATAAAGAAGGCTGAGGGCTGAAGAACTGATACTTTTGAATTGTGGTGCTGGAAAAGACTCTTGAGAGTCCCTTGAAAAGCAAGGAGACCAAATCAGTCAACCCTAAAGGATATTAACCCTGAATATTCATTGGAAGAACTGGTTCTGAAGCTAAAGCGTCAATATTTTTGGCCACCTGATTTGAAGAGCTGACTGATTGGAAAAGACCCTGATGCTGGGAAAGATTGAGAGTATGAGGAGAAGGGGGAGACAGAGGATGACATAGTTGGATGGTGTCACCGACTCAGTGGACATGGATTCAAGCAAACTCCGGGAGATGGTGAAGGACAGGGAAACCTGGAGTGCTACAGTCCATGGGGTTGCAAAGAATTTGGCATGACTTAATGACTGAATAACAGCAGCTCCTGGGAAAGGCACAGAAGGGCTTAGGGAGAACCAGCAATCATGAAGAATCCCATGGGCAGGTGTAGGAGAGAGCCGAGAGGCATACGTGACCAAGGCTGGCCAGAGGCTGGGTGAGACTCACGGGTACTCCACAGGGATAGAGGCCAGAGAATGGAGTCCATGACCAACATTTGTGCTCCTCACACAGTGCCCAGCCAGGGAGAAAACAACGAAAACCTCTGCTCCTGAAGGGGACATTATATCCTGGTTATTGAGCAATTTCAACTTGGAAGTTGCTGCTGCTGCTGCTAAGTCACTTCAGGCGTGTCTGACTCTGTGCAACCCCATAGATGGCAGCCCACCAGGCTCCCCCATCCCTGGGATTCTCCAGGCAAGAACACTGGAGTGGGTTGCCATTTCCTTCTCCAATGCATGAAAGTGAAAAGTGAAAGTGAAGTCGCTCAGTCGTGTCCAACTCTTTGCAACCCCATGTACTTCCAAATACTTGGAAGTATGGAAGTACTTTAAGTATTTCAACTTGGAAGTACTTGGAAATAAGTTACTTCCGCCACTCCCCATCAACAACCACTTCCAACTACATGAAGATAGTTAGCTCTCTTGATAGGCAGAGCCTTCAAGAACATGTAAAAATACTTAAAATTTTGGTCATGCAATTTAAAGCTTTTATTTCACATGCTACTTAAAACGTCCTCTCCACTCTACCCTCCCACACCAAATCAAAGCTTCTATCAAGGGAGAGGAATGGAATCTGTCTTATTATCCTTCTCAAGTAGAGGAAAGCATGATGTAGGTCAGGGCCAGCTCCTTCTCCCACTCTCCTCCTCACCCCTTCTCCCCTCCCGCTCCTCCCCTTCCCTTCCCTTCCCTCCTCCTTCATTCCTTCCTTTCTTCCTTCCTTCTTTATCCCACCCTCCTTCTTTCCTTCTTTCCTTTCTTCTTTTCCCTTCTCCCTGCCCTTCCCTTCATTCTTTCCCTTTCTTGTCTTTATTTTCTTTCTTTTTCCTTATTTTTCATTACCTGCCTTCTCTCCATCCTTTCTTTCAGTAACTTATTTTGTGTTACATATGACACAGGTGATCATGTGTCCTGGTTTGCTAGGACAGTCCTGGGTTATGCCTGCTGTCTTTATGTGATAGTGCTTGCCCATCATCGACTTTACTATCAAAGAGTTTTGATCACTAATTATATAGTCAGGTTAAGTGATACACATTAGGAAAAGTACAAAAACATACACACACACATAGATGCATGAGTCAGTAAACAACCACAAGATAACAATTTTATAGCTCATAAATAAGTCAAGAAATATAACATTGCCTGGTGGCTCAGCATTAAAGAATACACCTGCAATGCAGGAGACAGGGGTTTGATCCCTGGGTCAGGAAGTTCCCCTGGAGGAAGAAATGGCATCCCACTCCATTATTCTTACTGGAAAAATCCCACGGACAGATGAGCCTGCTGGGCTTCAGTCTATGGTGTCATAACGAGTCAGACATGACTGAGCATGCTTAAAACCCCAAATATTTGGGAAACTTCCTTCAATTCTTCTCCAGATCATTACAAAATGTAGCCACTACCCTTACCTCCAACGCTATTATCAGTTTTGTTTGTTTTAAATTTTGTACAAATCTGTTCTTTTATGAGATTCATTAATGTTGCTGAGTACAGTTAGAAGACATCCATTTTCACTGTGATGTAATATTCCATTTGATTATACCATTTTTTTTACTGTATTCTGTTTAAGGCAGTGGTTTCCAGTTTTAGGCTACGATGAATAATGCTGCTATGAACATTTGTATACATAACTCTTAGTACAGAGACTTCTGTTCAGTAAATACCTAAGAGAGGAATTGCTCAGATGTAATGTATGAATATCTAATGTTAAATAGCTTTCCAAAGTGGTTGCTATTGTACAATAATGTAGCTAATTTTTTGTACATTCATGCAAATATTTTTTGTTTTTATTTAATTCTCAAACAATCCTTTGGGAGATACGTGATAGACAGATAGATAGATAGATAGATAGATAGGATTTACAGGTGAGAAAACTAAGATTTAGAAATATATATGATGCTATAGATCAAACAACTTATAGGTGGTAGAACAATCTAGATGTTAAGTAGTCTGACTCTAGAGGAACCATGCTTAAACATTAGGCTTTCCTGTCTCTCGCATATGGAAACAGCTTCTAGCTGCCGCTCTACCACCCATTTCCTTGTCTTCCTAATCGGCAGAACTCTGGTATCCTCCAGGAAGCTAAGATTATATTTCTTAGTCTCCCATGCATCTAGGGATGTTCAATGATAATATAAGCAGAAGTTATGCATTGAAGATTCTGGGAAGGACACTGAAAAGGGCCTGACTTTGTTGGGGAAAACATCTGTTCTTTTTGTGCTTTCTTTTTCTTCCTTTCCAAAAGTTGGAGGCAATGGCTGGAGGTTTAGCAGCCATTTTAGACCATGAGGAGCCCTTAAGAAAGAATGGATTTCTGCATTTCTCCTTTTGGCTCTATCAGTCTTTGCTTCATGTATTGGGAAGCTGTTATGGAATGCACAGTCATGTAGGATTGCTTTGTTAATTAACACTTTTATTGTGGTAGAATGAAGTTTTATACCTGGTATTTTGATTTTCTAGACTGCAGTAACAAATTACCACAAAACGGGTAGCTTCAAATAACGGAAAATTATTTTCTCACAGTTCTAGAGAGTAGAAGTCAGAAATCAAGGTGTCAGCAGAGCATGCCTTTTCAAAGCTTTAGTGAAGAATTCGCCCATGTCCCTTCTGTCTTCTGATGATTGCCAGCAGTCTTTGTTGTTTGGGGCCTTGTGGCAGCAGAAATCAAATCTCTGCCTATGTCTTCACATGGCCATTTTTCTTCTGTGTTCCTATGTCCATATGCCCCTCTTCTAAGGATGCCAGCCATGAACTTAAGAGTTCATCTTAAGCTGACTAATCTTCAAAAATCATACTTCTAAATGCTATATTTATAGATTCCAAAGTGAATTGTTTCATTAAAAAAAATTTAAAATAAGAGTAGTTTAAAAAGACAGAGTGTTGTTTTTCCTCTTAGAGTTCAGGGTAGATGCATCAATTCCATGGCCAGCAGGGGCCCAGGTTTCTCTTATTCTGCTATCATCCTTAGCATATGCCATCCATCCTCATGGTCAACACATGATCACAAATGGCCCCTGCAGCTCTAGCCTTCCTGTCTCTATTGTAGATAATAATAGAAAGGAAAGAGGTATGGCCCAAAGCCTCCCTGCTAAATCATCTCTGCTTTAATTTAAAGAATTTGCCCATGACCCAGAGGGATGGTACGGGGAGGGAGGTGGGAGGGGGGTTCAGGATGGGGAACAATGTATATCTGTGGCAGATTCATGTTGATGTATGGCAAAACCAAAGTAATTAACCTCCAATTAAAATAAATAAATTTATATTAAAAAAAAAAAAGAATTTGCCCAGCAATATCACCCAGTGACTTCTACTTTCTGCTTTCAGTTGTCTCGGCAAGGGAGTCTTTCATCCATTTTCTCTAAAAATGAAAATATCATTTTTTAAATGAATATATCTTTTCAAATTCGTTTCCTCCAGATATACACCCAGGAGTGGGGTTGCTGGATCATATAGCAGCTCTATTTTTTAGTTTTTTTAAGGAATCTTCCTGCAGTTCTGCATAGTGGCCGTACCAGTTTACATTCTTACCAACAAGATACATGCACTCCAGAATTCATTGCAGCACTATTTACAATAGCTAGGGCGTGGAAGCAACCTCAATGTCCATCAGCAGAGGAATGGATAAAGAAGATGTGATGTGTCTGTGTGTTTGTGTGTGTCGGGGAGGGGGGTGGGTGTGTGTGTGTGAAATACATAATGAAATATTACTCAACCATAAGAAAGAACAAAATAATGCCATTTGCAGCAATATGGATAGACCTAGAGATTATCATATTGAGGAAGTATATCAGGGAGAGAAAGACAAATATCATATGTTATTGCTTATCTGTGGAATCTAAAATAAAGGCTTCAAATGAATTTATCTACAAAACAGAAATAGAGTTACAGGCATAGAAAACAAACTTAAAGTCACTAGGGGGGAAGGGGGGAGGGCTAAATTGAAAGACTGGGATTGACACATACACACTGCTATGTATAAAGTCTGATAAAGACCTACTGTATAGCATGGGGAATTCTACGCAAAACTCTGTAATGGCTATAAAAGAGTGGATGTATGTATAACAGATTCACTTTGATATACACTTGAAACTAACACAGCATTGTAAATCAACTATACCCTTATAAATATTTTTTTAAAAGGAGACCATAAGTCATACATGGAAATAAAGAGCCTATCATTGACCAGAAAGAAAAATGAGTGCATTACTGGTGGTACAGGGGCCTGTTACATAGGAAGACATTGGAAATGGATAGAGGATAAGTAATCACTAAGCTTTGCCATACAAGGATCACTGTTCATAAAGATACATTTATGTGATCACTTAATGTCTATCTCCACTTTAGAGTATAGCTAATAGAAGGCAAAGATGGTGTTCATTTCTTTTATGAGCCCCTATTTTAGGAGACTGTTAAAAAATATTTGTTAAATGAAGTTGTTTATCTATTATATAATGTTCAATTGTCCTCAGTGTAGTCTCCTTTTCCATGTTCTTGTGCTGCTGCTGCTAAGTCGCTTCAGTTGTGCCCGACTCTGTGCGACCCCATAGATGGCAGCCCACCAGGCTCCTCCATCCCTGGGATTCTCCAGGCAAGAACACTGGAGTAGGTTGCCATTTCTTTCTCCAATGCATGAAAGTGAAAAGTGAAAGTGAAAGTGAAGTCGTGTCTGACTCTTAGTGACCCCATGGACTGCAGCCTACCAGGCTCCTTCATCCATGGGATTTTCCAGGCAAGAGTACTGGAGTGGGGTGCCATTGCCTTCTCCGATGTTCTTATAAATCGGGTCATATAAAGCCACTCTTTGGATGATTTCCAAAAATAGACACCATGGCCCATGTGTGATTTAGCTAATGAGGATATATATTATTTTTCTTTTTAATAAAAGACTATGGCAGGAAATTTGTGTAAGGGCATTTCATAGCTCAATAGATACGCATTCAAATTTTCCAGTGTCTATAAAGTACCTGACCCACCCTCAACTGCTTTGGCATTCTGAGTCTGTCTCACATTGATATTCACATTAGGTTTCAAGAAAGACATTTTGCTAAGTTTAGAACCTGCAATAATTCACGAGCTAAAAAAATTTTTAATTAAGCACCAAACTTTGTGGGCCCAGTTCATTTACCCTTGGTAGAAAGCAGCTTCCAATAGAACAGCTTATATAGCTGATTATAAAAACTCTAAGAGTTCCCAGGACAAAAGACGAGTCCAAGAAAGAAAACATACCAACATTGGTTAGATGGCTTAACTGTGAAACTCTCAGATGTGTAATAACAGACAATTTCTTCCTCCAAGATGCAGTTTTTAAAATCGAATGGAAAAACAACACATTAAGCCTATTCTGCAACTTAACAAATTTCAAGTCCAGTTAAAAAGAATTTGGTGAGGCCAAACATAGAACACTAATTAAGGACCTTTTCAGATTACAGGATCATAATGTCATATGCACAGCCTGCTTCCAGGGACTGTTCAGGCAGCCAATATATTAGTATTGTTCTGCCCATAACAATTTTAGTACTTTAATTTATGAAAATAGATCTCTAACTAAAAAGATCCTGGAGATCACTGTTCAAATGCTCATGAACAGAGGCTGACAAATGAAATGGCATCATTTTGGCGAAGATATAACTGGTGACCCTGACAGTCACTTTCACCTTTCTTCACTTTAAATCTCCAAGTCATCTGAAGCAATGAGAAGAGAATCAACCACCAGCAGGCAGAGTCTGATACAAGAATTTTAATAGAAATGAACGAAAAAATGAAATAAACAAAATGAAAACTCCCAAAAGAAACTCACATTCTAGCACTGATTAGATCATGTGCTCACAATATACTGAGCACTGACAGGTGCTGGGACAACAGTCATGGATAAAACAGACATGATTCTTGCCATCAGGGATTTATATCTGCCAAGAACCAGAACACTAGAGAAAGAGAAGAAAGCTCGGAATCATCTGGTTTCCAGCCCAAACGTTTCATTGTTTGGCTCAGTATATTTTAAACAAAAAATGATAAAACAACAACACAAAAGCTTCTAATAAGTGCCAATGAAAGGATGGATTTTGAAGCTAGCAATTTGTACATTAAAAAAAAAATCCTAAGACTTTAGAGCATAAGTACCTGCATGAAAAACCAATAACTTATTAGGCTATGGGAGAAAAAATTTATGAATTCTAATTAATGATACCATTTGGGGGGTACATAGACTTTGGTCCTGTATCTTCATGAGGATAAGTCTAATAAAAAAAAAAAAATTCAACAGGACCTGGGACTGAGTTGGCATGCTAGGAGCAGCCCCTAGGAAACCCCAGGGAGATGGCCACGGACAGAGTTATTTTGCTTCAAGTGAAGATTTCTAACATTGCCTAACTTGCTTTATTTTTTGTTGACAGAAGCTGATAAATTTTAAGACTTTATTAAATCCATAAAAAGAAATTTGTATGCTTCATGGATGCTTTATTCGGTCATATTCAGACCCCAGGTTGTTCCATAAAGAGAACTTTATAAACTCTGCTTATCTCATAGGGTTATATTTTCAAAGGAATTTGTCTAATCTCATCCCATAGGCCAAGATAGCTCACAGGATCCACCACTCACAGAATGACCACAACAGAGAAATGGAGCCCAGTTACTTTTTATTTTCAAATGAACCAGTGGATAGCAAGAAATGTCCCTTGTTGAACAACCCAGTACTATGATGTGGGCTGCCTATGTTCCGGTTTAAAGGTACGTGTGTGTTTATGGGAGAAATAATAAATTCTAGTGTAGAAGGACAGACATAAAATGTCTTTCTCCCTTTTTATCTGGATGGAAAGAAGCTAAACACAATACTTTTTAAAAAGTAAAATTCAGCATATCATTCTATAATGAAACTAGAAGAGTATAAAGGAATATTTGGCTTATTGCTCTAGTTTTCAGAATCCACTACAACGAACAGAATTTTCGACTTGAATAAGAAGCAGTGCACCTCTTAGTTTTCAAGGACGTCCTTCTCATCAATGCAAAATTACAGCTTAAAGTACTTTACCACTTTTTGTAATAGAATTGGCTGAAGGCATGGAAGGCCCTTTCCTCGGTAAGAGTAGAATTGTTTCACAATTAGCTGATATATTTTCTAAGTCCCTCCAACTGAATAGAACCTTACCTTCAATAAATCTGTAGTTTTCAAATCTTCTGAAAGATTCCATTAAGCCAGCAGACTTTAAGATTCAGGTCTATTATTTCTCTCTTATTTACTAGATGATCTTCTCTTTCTCACATTTCTTTTCTGAATTATCAGAATCACAGCTTCTGAGGCTTGTGGGCTATCTTTAATGACATCATTCAGAATCATTGTTATAGAATGAAGACCATCCACTTCTCCAGAGTCTTGCATACAGGGGAAAAAAAAATTCTGTCAGTAGGGGCACTGCCTTACCATGGCACCAAGAAAAACATCTTGAGTAGCTGTTGTCATTTTAAGCTGTGAGAACTTTTAATTCACAGTGATATCATTTGAGAATATATATTATGCTAATAAAATCTGGGATGTGTCCAATTAACAGTTATGAAGAAGTAGCTTTCATCCCTTTCATCATTCCTTTTATTTTTGATGCTTAAAGTTAGAAGTAAAAGTTTACAGCAACCTAAGTGGAACTTAATTAATAAACTTGCAAAGTACACAATGCATTTGAAAACAATCGTTGAGGAATATTTTTCTTCCTGATAAATTCTAACCATTAGAGTATTTGACTGGTAAAATTAATGACAGTGATTTACATAATCCGTGCAGCATTAGAGTATCTCTTTAGGCCAAAGTGATTGATATGAATGGATATGAAATCTAGGTTAAAAGATTGTACTGTGTTTTAAATTGATTCACAATTTGACAGAGTAAAAATCCTTATCAAGAAAACAAAATTTCAAAGCTCATCTTACATTGAAGAGCTCACTTGTATTCACTCATACAAGTAAAAAAGGAGGGATTAGGGTAGGACCAGGGATGATGGGGTGGGTGTGGCTTATAATTAAGACAGGTAGACAGATATGACTCCCAGATTTACTAGACAAGAGAACTGAATTTTTAATTGAAAATTTTTGTTGAGACAAATGTAAAGTCACATATAGTTGTAAGAACTAATACAGAAAGCTTCCTGTTTATTTTCCTAGTTTTCCCCAATTATAGCATTTTGCAAAACTATACTATACTATCACAAGCAGGTTAAAGATACTATATTACACTATACCTGGTTCTATAACACAGTATAATTATGGTATAATATCACAACCAAGATAATGATACAATGATTTTATTCAAATTTCCCCAGTTTTCTCTGTACTGAGTGGGGTGCACATATCTGTCAGTGTGGTTATATACAGTTTTATCCCCCATATAGGTTCATGTATCCACTATCCTTTCCACATGTGAGGGAAATCATGTAGCATTTATTTGTCTTTATCCTTCTGAATTATTTTTCTTAGCATAATTCCCTCAGGATCAATCCATGTACCACAAATGACAAGGTTTCTTTCTTTTTTATGGCTTAGTAATATTCCATTGTGTTTATATACCACATCTTCTTTATTCATTTATCCATTTATGAATATTTAGGTTGTTTATATATCTTGACTATTGTAAATAATCCTGTAATAAAACAGGTGCATAATTTTTTTTTGTATTTTTCAGATAAATGCCCCAAAGTGGAAGAGCTGTATGTGTGTGTGTGTGTGTGTGTGTCCATGTGTGTGTGTTGTGTGTGTGTGTGCACACACTCAAATGTGTCCAACTCTCTAGCCCAATGGACTGTACCCCACTAGTTTCCTCTATCCATGGAAATTTCCAGGCAAGAATACTGGAGTGAGTTGCCATTTCATACTCCAGGGAATCTTCCCGACCCAGGGATTAAACCAACCTCTCTTGCGTCTCCTGCATTGGCAGGTGGATTCCTTACCACTAGTTCCACCCAGGAAACAAAACTGCATCATATGATAGTTCTATCCTTAAATTTTTGAGGAATCACCATACTGTTTTCTACAGTGGCTGTACCAATTTCCATCCCCATCAGTAGTGTATGAAGACTTCTTTTTTCTTGTATCCTCTCTGACACTGGTCATTTCTTACTTTTTTATAATAGCCATACTTACAGGTGTCAGATGATATCTTACTGTGTTTCTCATTTGTATTTCATAATAACTGGTGATATTGAACACCTTTTCATGTTTTGTTTGGTTACCTATATCCATGTGGAAAAACATCTATTCAGATATTCTGCAAATTTTTTAAACATTTTTTGTTATTGAGTTGTATGATTACTTTATATATTTTGGATACTATCCCTTATTGAATATGTGATTTTACAAATATCTTGCCCCATGTGGTAGGTTCAGTTTAGTTCAGTCACACAGTCATGTCCAACTCTGTGACCCAATGAACCGCAGAACTCCAGGTGTCCCTGTCCACCACCAACTCCTGGAGTCTACCCAAACCCAAGTCCATTGCGTCAGTGATGCCATCCAACCATCTCATCCTCTATCGTCCCACTCTCCTCCCACCCTCAATCTTATCTAGCACCAGGGCCTTTTCAAATGAGTCAGCTCTTTGCATCAGGTGGCCAAAGTAGTGGAGTTTCAGCTTCAATATCAGTCCTTCCAATGAACACCCAGGACTGATCTCCTTTAGGATGGACTGGTTGGATCTTCTTGCAGACCAGGGGACTCTCAAGAGTCTTCTTCAACACCACAGTTCAAAAGCATCAATCCTTCAGCACTCAGCTTTCTTTATAGTCCAACTCTCACATCCATACATGACCACAGGAAAAACCATAGCCTTGACTAGATGGACCTTTGTTGGCAAAGTAATGTCTCTGTTTTTTAATATGCCATCTAGTTTGGTCAAAAATTTTCTTCCAAGGAGTAAGAGTCTTTTAATTCCATGGCTTCAGTCACCATCTGCAGTGATTTTGGAGCCCAGAAAAATAAAGGCTGACACTGTTTCCACTGTTTCCCCATCTATTTCCCATGAAGTGATGGGACTGGATGCCATGATGTTCATTTTCTGAATGTTGAGCTTTAAGCCAACTTTTTCACTCTCCTCTTTCACTTTCATCAAGAAGCTCTTTAGTTCTTCTTCACTTTCTGCCATAAAGGTGGTGTCATCTGCATATCTGAGGTTATTGATATTTTTCCCAGCAATCTTGATTCCAGCTTGTGTTTCTTCCAGCCCAGCATTTCTCATGATGTACTCTGCATATAAGTTAAATAAGCAGGGTGACAATATACAGCCTTGACGTACTCCTTTTTCTATTTGGAATCAGTCTGTTGTTCCATGTCCAGTTCTAACTGTTGCTTCCTGACCTGCATATAGGTTTCTCAAGAGGCAGGTCAGGTGGTCTGGTATTCCCATCTCTTTGAGAATTTTCCAGTTGATTGTGATCCACACAGTCAAAGTTCTGGCATCATCAATAAAGCAGAAATAGATATTTTCTGAAACTCTCTAGCTTTTTCAATGATCCAGCAGATGTTGGCAATTTGATCTCTGGTTACTCTACATTTTCTAAAACCAGCTTGAACATCCGGAAGTTCACAGTTAATTGCTGAAGTCTGACTTGAAGGATTTTGATCTTTAATTTACTAGCGTGTGCTGTTGTTGCTGCTAAGTCACTTCATTCGTGTCTGACTCTGTGCAACCCCATAGTTGGCAGCCCACCAGGCTCCCCCATCCCTGGGATTCTCCAGGCAAGAACACTGGAGTGGGTTGCCATTTCCTTCTCTAAAGTATGAAAGTGAAAAGTGAAAGTGAAGTCGTTCAGTCGTGTCTGACTCTTCACAACTTCATGGACTGTAGCCTACCAGGCTCCTCTGTCATGGGATTTTCCAGGCAAGAGGATTTGAGTAGGTTGTCATTTCCTTCTCCTTACAAGCGTGTGAAATGAGTGCAATTGTACAGTATTTTGAGCATTCTTTGGCATTGCCTTTCTTTGGAATTGGAATGAAAACTGACCTTTTCCAGTCCTGTGGCCACTGCTGAGTTTTCCAAATTTGCTGGCAGATTGAGTGCAACACTTTCACAGCATCATTTTCCAGATTTGAAATAGCTCCACTGGAATTCCATCACCTCCACTAGCTTTGTTCGTAGTGATGCTTCCTAAGGCCCACTTGACTTCACATTCCAGGATGTCTTGCTCTAGGTGAGTGATCACACCATCGTGGTTATCTAGGTCATGAAGATCTTTTTTTGTACAGTTCTTTGGTGTATTCTTGCCACCTCTTCTGAATATCTTCTGCTTCTGTGAGGTCCACACCATTTCTGTCCATTATCAAGCCCATCTTTGCATGAAATGTTCCCTTGGTATCTCTAATTTTCTTGAAGAGATCTTTAGTCTTTTCCATTCTAATTTTTTCCTCTATTTCTTTGCATTGATTGCTGAGGAAGGCTTTCTTATCTCTCCTTGCTATTGTTTGGAACTCTGCATTCACATGGGTATATCTTTCCTTTTCTCCTTTGCTTTTGGCTTCTCTTCTTTTCACAGCTATTTGTAAGGGCTCCTCAGACAGCCATTTTTATTTATTGCATTTCTTTTTCTTGACAATCTTCTTGCTCCCTGTCTCCTGTACAATGTCACGAACCTCCCTCCAAGTTCATCAGGCACTCTGTCTATCAGATCTAGTCCCTTAAATCCATTTCTCACTTCCACTGTATAATCATAAGGGATTTGATTTAGGTCATACCTGAATGGTCTAGTGGCTTTCCCCACTTTCTCAATTTCAGTCTGAATTTGGCAATAATGAGTTCATGATCTGAGCCACAATCAGCTCCCAGTCTTGTTTTTGCTGACTGTATATAGCTTCTCCATCTTTGGCTGCAAAGAATATAATCAATCTGATTTCAATATTGACCATCTGGTGATGTCTATGCGTAGAGTCTTCTCTTGTGTTGTTATAAGAGAGTATTTGCTGTGATCAGTATGTTCGCTTGGCAAAACTCTGTTAGTCTTTGTGCTGCTTCATTCTGTACTCTGAGGCCAAATTTGCCTCTTACTCCAGGTGTTTCTGGATTTCCTACTTTTGCATTCTGCTGCTGCTAAGTCACTTCAGTAGTGTCCAACTCTGTGTGACCCCATAGACGGCAGCCCACCAGGCTCCCCCGTCCCTGGGATTCTCCAGGCAAGAGTGCTGGTGTGGGTTGCCATTTCCTTCTCCAATTCATCAAAGTGAAAAGTGAAAGTGAAGTCACTCAGTCGTATCCGACTCAGCGACCCCATGAACTGCAGCCTACCAGGCTCCTCCATCCATGTGATTTTCCAGGCAGGAGTACTGGAGTAGGGTGCCATTGCCTTCTGCTACTTTTGCATTCTAGTATAATGAAAAGTACATCTTTTGGGGGTGTTAGTTCTAGAAGGTCTTGTAGGTCTTCATAGAACCGTTCAGCTTCAACTTCTTCAGCATTACTGGTTGGTGCGTAGACTTGGATTACTGTGATATTGAATGGTTTGCCTTGGAGACGAACAGAGATCATTCTGTCGTTTTTGAGATTGCATCCAAGTACTGCATTTGGGACTCTTTTGTTGACTATGATGTCTACTCCATTTCTTCTAAGGGATTCCTGCCCACAGTAGTAGACATAATAGTCATCTGAGTTAAATTCACCCATGCCAGTCCATCTTTGTTCGCTGATTCCTAGAATGTCGACGTTCACTCTTGTCATCTCTTGTTTGACTACTTCCAATTTGCCTTGATTCACCGACCTAACATTCCAGGTTCCTATGCAATATTGCTCTTTACAGCATCGAACCTTGCTTCTATCACCAGTCCCATCTACATCTGGGTGTTGTTTTTGCTTTGGCTCCATGCTTTCATTCTTTCTGGAATTATTTCTCCAGTGATCTCCAATAGCATATTGGAGTCTTACATGCAAGGCTTTAATCGTTTAGGAGTTAATTTTTATGTGGTGTAAGATTGTAGTCTACTTTTTTTTTTTTTTTTTTTGCATGTAGCTGTCCCATTTTTCTAACACCATTTATTGAAGAGATTGCCTTTCTCCATCTGATGTTCTTGGCTCCTTTGTCATTCATTAAGTGTTTATGTATATATGTATTTATTTCTAGGTGTTCAGTTCTGTTCCTTGATCTGTGTATCTTTCTAGTGCCAATACCACACTGTTTTGATTACTATAATAATATAGTCTGAAATCAAGAGAATACGATACTTCCAGCTTTTTTCTTTCTCATGATTATTTGAACTATTTGGATAGTTTGTGTTACTATACAAATTTTAGAATTATTTGTTCTACTTCTGTGAAATATTCCATTGGAATTTTGATAAGGATTGCATTGAATCTGTAGATTGCTTTTGGTCATATGGATATTTTAACAGTATTGATTTTCTACCATTAGCATTAAATATAATTCAACTTATTTCTGTTTTTCTTGGTTTCTTTCATCAGTGTATTACTGTACTCTGTGTACATGTCTTTCATCTTGTTAAATATATTCCTAGGTATTTTATTCTTTCTCATGAAATTATAAATGGTACTGGTTTCTAATTTTTCCAAGTTTGCTATTATTGTATGCAGATTCCACAGATTTTTTGTATATATATTAGTTTTTTATCCTGTGACTTAATAAACACATTTGTTAGTTATAATAATATTTTTGGTGAGGTCTTTAGACTTCTCTCTATATGTTGCCAATGATATATACAATGTCAGCTATCTTTGTAATTTGGGTTTTTAAATTTCAATTTCTTGCCTAGTTGCTGTGACAAGGACTTCCAAGGCTGTGTTGAATAAAAATGGCAAGAGATGAAATCATTATCTTGTTCCTGATTAACTGGAGGCTTGTCATATATAGACTTTAATATGTAGAGGTACATTCCTTCTGTACCCACTTTGTTGAGATGTGGGTCTATCTTAAATGGATGCTGAATTTTGTTATGTTTTTCTGCATCTACTGAGATAATCATGAGACTTTTATCCTTCATTTTTTTAAAGGTGATGTAGTACATTAATTGCTGTGTAGGTTTTGAACCATCTTTCCATCCTTGGGATAAACCCCACTTGATTGTAGCATATGACCCTTTTGATGTATTGTTGAATTTGGTTTCCTAATATTTTGTTGAAGATATCTGCATCTATATTTATCAAGGATACTGACCTTTGATTTTCTTTTTTGTGGTATCCTTGACTGAAGCCATGAAATTAAAAGATGCTTACTCCTTGGAAGAAAAGTTATGACCAACCTAGATAGCATATTAAAAAGCAGAGACATTACTTTGCCAACAAAGTTCCGTCTAGTCAAGGCTATGGTTTTTCCAGTGGTCATGTATGAATGTGAGAGTTGGACTGTGAAGAAAGCTGAGCACCGAAGAATTGATGCTTTTGAAATGTGGTGTTGGAGAAAACTCTTGAGAGTCCCTTGGACTGCAAAGAGATCCAACCAGTCCATTCTAAAGCAGATCAACCCTGGGTGTTCTTTGGGAGGAATGATGCTAAAGCTGAAACTCCAGTACTTTGGCCACCTCATGTGAAGAGTTGACTTATTGGAAAGGACTCTGATGCTGGGAGGTATTGGGGGCAGGAGGAGAAGGGGATGACAGAGGATGAGATGTCTGGTTGGCATCACTGACTCGATGGACGTGAGTTTGAGTGAACTCCGGGAGTTGGTGATGGACAGGGAGGCCTGGCATGCTACGATTCATGGGGTCGCAAAGAGTCGGATACGACTGAGCAACTGAACTGAAATGTCTGCTTTTGGTGTCATAGTAATGTTGCCCTCCTAAAATGTATTTAGAAGGGTTACCTCCTCTTCAATTTTTTGGAAAAGTTTGATAAGCATAGGTATTCAGTCTTATTAAAATGTTTGGCAGAACTCACTGTTGCAGCTGTCTTGTTATGGACTTTTATTTGTTGGGAGATTTTTGATTATTGATTCAATTGCCTTACTAGTAATTGGTCTGTTCAGGTTTTCTATAATTTTTTTTTTGTGTGTGTGTGTGGTTATTGTTGTTGTCACTCAGTTGTTAAGCTATGTCCAACTCTTTGCAACCCCATTGACTGTAATCCTCCAGGCTCTTCTGTCCATGGAATCCTTCAGGCAAGAATATTGGAGTGTGCAGCCATTTCCTTCTCCATCAGATCTTCCCGACCCAGGGATTGAACACAAGTATCCCATATTGCAGGCAGATTCTTTACTGTCTGAGCCCTTGCTGTACCTCAGTTAAATTCAAGGAATGAAGGTGATTATCCACCCCAGAATTCTCTGCCACACTTCACTCAACACTATTGCCACATGGCTAGACTACGCACTTCCTAGGCTCAGCCCCACATTTTCAGCTACATTTTGCATATTCCTTTTTCCTAAGTCCTTTTGCCAGGGAGTTAATATTGTCCAATCCACACACTCTGTTCAAGCCATTTGAAAACATGGCTTCTATGAGTTCTGAGGGCCAAGGTAAAAGAAACCCAAGTAAGATGGTAGGTGCTGCAAGAGGGCATCAGAGGGCAGATACACTGAAACCATACTCACAGAAAACTAGTCGATCTAATCACACTAGGATCACAGCCTTGTATAACTCAATGAAACTAAGCCATGCCCGTGGGGCAACCCAAGATGGGCGGGACATGGTGGAGAGGTCTGACAGAATGTGGCCCACTGGAGAAGGGAATGGCAAACCACTTCAGTATTCTTTCCTTGAGAACTCCATGAACAGTATGAAAAGGCAAAATGATAGCATATTGAAAGAGGAACTCCCCAGGTCAGTAGGTGCCCAATATGCTACTGGAGATCAGTGGAGAAATAACTCCAGAAAGAATGAAGGGATGGAGCCAAAGCAAAAACAATACCCAGATGTGGGTGTGACTGGTGATAGAAGCAAGGTTTGATGCTGTAAAGATCAATATTGCATAGGAACCTGGAATGTCAGGTCCATGAATCAAGGCAAATTGGAAGTGGTTAAACAAGAGATGGCAAGAGTGAACGTTGACATTCTAGGAATCAGTGAACTAAAATGGACCAGAATGGGTGAATTTAACTCAGATGACCATTATATCTACCACTGTGGGCAGGAATCCCTCAGAAGAAATGGAGTACCCATCATGGTCAACAAAAGAGTCAGAAATACAGTACTTGTATGCAATCTCAAAAATGACAGAATGATCTCTGTTCGTCTNCCATGAAATTAAAAGTCGCTTACTCCTTGGAAAAAAAGTTATGACCAACCTAGATAGCATATTCAAAAGCAGAGACATTACTTTGCTGACTAAGGTCCGTCTAGTCAAGGCTATGGCTTTTCCTGTGGTCATGTATGGATGTGAGAGTTGGACTGTGAAGAAGGCTGAGCGCCGAAGAATTGATGCTTTTGAACTGTGTTGTTGGAGAAAACCCTTGAGAGTCCCTTGGACTGCAAGGAGCTCCAGCCAATCCATTCTGAAGGAGATCAGCCCTGGGATTTCTTTGGAAGGAATGATGCTAAAGCTGAAACTCCAGTACTTTGGCCACCTCGTGAGAAGAGTTGACTCATTGGAAAAGACTCTGATGCTGGGAGGGATTGGGGGCAGGAGGAGAAGGGGATGACAGAGAATGAGATGGCTGGATGGCATCACTGAATCAAAGGACGTGATTCTGAGTGAACTCCAGGAGTTGTGATGGACAGAGAGGCCTGGCGTGCTGTGATTCATGGGATCACACAGAGTCAGACACGACTGAGAGACTGAACTGAACTGATGAGGTCTGAGGAGAGTGTGTGGGTGAATGTGGTAATTAAGTTGTCATCAGCAGGCAATACAGCATAAACAAAAAAAACAAGAGTGTTATACTTAGACAGGCTTGCATTCAAATCATGCAGTGTCTTACTATCTGCATAGCTTGGACAAGTTATTCATGTATTCTGAGACTCCATTTGTTTAACTAACAAAAATGGGAATAGATATGCTGCTTCCACAAGATTGTTTAAGGAGGATATGAAATGATAAACGTGAAGTCATAAAGTAAGAATTAGGTGTTCAATAAATTCCAGTTCCCTCCCATACCCTTTCTGTCAGTATAAACCTAGAGGCAGCAACTGTAGACAGTCAATGATTAAAAGCAATGGCTCAGTGAGCTTCCCTTATGGCTCCCTGGTAAAGAATCCGCCTGCCAATGCAGAGACATGGATTTGATTCCTGAACCAGCAAGACTCCACATGCCACAGAGCAACTAGTTGAGCCTGCTGCAACTACTGAGCCTGTATTCTAAAGCCTGGGAGCCACAGCTGCTGGAGCCTGTGTGCCCTAGAGCCCATGCTCTGCAACAAGAGAAGCCACTGCAATGAGAAGCCAACACACCACAACTAGAGAGTAGCCCCTGCTTGCCTCAGCTAGAGAAAAGCCAGGGCAACAATGAAGACCCAGTACAATCATTAACACTTTTTTTAAGCAATTGCTCAGAAGACTTCATATTCTTCAGGGAACTTGACTGAATACTTTTAAAAACTGCAATTATGTAAATCATACTTCACTAAGAGGTGAGGTGAAGTCGCTCAGTCGTGTCCGACTATTTGCGACCCCGTGGACTGTAATCTACTAGGCTTCTCTGTCCATGGGATTCTCCAGGCAAGAATACTGGAGTGGATTGCCATTTCCTTCTCCAGGGGATCTTCCCGACCCAGGGATCCAACCCGGGTCTTCCGCACTGGAGGCAGAGGCTTTAACCTCTGAGCCACCAGGGAAGCCCCATACTTCACTAAAGCCCGTTTCAAAACTGGGATACTTGGAAAAAAAAAAAACCAAAATATGTCTAGACCCCTCCTGCTATCTTCTTTTACTAATGGATGCACATCCTTTTTTTTTTTTTTTAACAAGCACCTCTGTTTTCTTAACCAGAAATTGGAGAGTAATTTATCTATGCACTCAATGAATAAAAAAGGCCTTCTTGCAATTGCCAAGATACATATTTATCTTATGACTATTGCTAGGACCCTTATTTTCAAGGTGAAAAAAATGTTAGCAGGTCATCAAGAATATCATAGGTTGATTACTGGCTCCTGGCTATTCTCTTTTTTTTATTCTGCAGTCAGTAAAGAGGTACACTAGAATGAATAAGGGAGTGATTTCAATAAACTTTACTAGTTTGTCATTACTCTGTAAAATATATAATACATTGATGATTCAGAAACAAATGAGTACATAATACATTTCAAATGGCTCCTGTGTTAGACCCATGGTCTCCCTATTTTCCACTATTCATGTGAAATACTTCAATGATATCAACCAACAAAATGTAAATTCATTCTATAAAACATGATACTGACTCACTCTGATACATTTTTCCCTATACTCAACCTGGCTATTGGATCTCTCATTTTTTTTCTATGTTAGTGATGTGTGTGTATGTCTTTACTTTTTCTTTGAGATGAAATCTTTTTAGAGCACTATTAACAGATTTTACTACACAATTGAGCTTCTCTATGTTTCCTTATATTTAGGAAGATTTCATTGTATTTTGTTGGCACAAAGGACATGTTTGGAATTGTAAACCAGAAAATATTTTACAACAAATTTTTCTTTCTTTCTTTCTTTTTTTTTTTCTTGCCTAGAGATACACTATGACTTATCTCATTCCTCTTCTGGTTACATGACTTAAAGATGCAGACATAAAACACATTCTAATGCAGTCATTTCTGTGCTTGCTTCTTCCTTAGAACAGCTTTTATTTAATATTTTTATATCAGTAATCCCAGGTAATATAATTTTTTTTTCCCAATTCTCTAAGCTGTGGATAAACAGTATCTTAAACTTTCTTCTGGTAAAGTAAGGTCTCAATTTTCTATACTATATTTTGGATAATTTGGGTCTTAGTCTATATTTTGTATCTTGTATTTAAGATAATTTAACAATGGATGTTGGCATAAGATTGATAATAATATCAATAATTTTTCAAGGTAAAAATGAAAGTTATTAATATCTCAGGGGAGGCCAAATTCCACTCTGTATGGTGGCAAGGTGTCTGACTATAAGTCAGGAACTCTATACATCTGCCTTATTTCTATGTATGCTAATTCTATTAATTTATTAAAATAAAGCTTGTATATTATCTCCTTCATAAAACCTCCTCATTCTGGTCATAACTACTTTTTTCCATCTGCTGAATTCCCATAATCTTGGTTTATCCATCCTGTATGGCACCCATCCTGATCAAAATCATTACATGTTTGACAACATGCAGAATCTGCCTCAGTAGATTATAAAATTCTTTAGCAACATAACCATTTTTAACCTACCATCTGGATTCTTCACAGTATCAAATATACCACTTTATATGTATGTTACTAAATGCATGTTCAGTTCAGTTCAGTCACTCAGTTGTGTCAGAATCTTTGTGACCCCATGGACTGCAGCAAAACAGGCTTCCCTGTCCATCACCAACTCCTGGAGCTTTCTCAAACTGATGTCCAAATGGTCAGTGATGCTATCCAACCATCTCATCCTCTATTGTCACCTTCTCCTCCTGCCTTCAATCTTTCCCAGCATCAGGGTCTTTTATGATGAATCACATCTTAACATCACGTGCCCAAAGTATTGGAGCTTCAGCATCAGTCCTTTCAATGAATATTCAGGGTTGATTTCCTTTAGGATTGACTGGTTTGATCTCCTTACACTCCCAGGGACTATCAAGAGTCTTCTCCAACACTACAGTTCAAAAACATCGATTCTTTGGTGCTCAGCTATCCTTATGGTCCAACTCTTGCATCCATACATGACTACTGAAAAGCCATAGCTTTGACTAGATGACCCTTTGTTGGCAAAGTCATGTCTCTGTGTTTGAATATGCTGTCTAGCTTGGTCTAACTTTTCTTCCAAGGAGCAAGCATCTTTTAATTTCATGGCTGCAGTCGCCATCTGCATTGATTTTGGAGCCCCCAAAATAAATTCAGTCACTGTTTCCATTGTTTCCCCATCTATTTGCCAGAAACAGATTGGATTGGATGCCATGATCTTCGTTTATTGAATGTTGAGTTTTAAGCCAGCTTTTCACTCTCCTCTTTCACTTCATCAAGAGGCTGTTTAGTTCCTTTTCACTTTCTGCCATAAGGGTGGTGTCATCTGAGGTAATTAATATTCTACAGGCAATCTTGATTCCAGCTTGTATTTCATCTAGCCTGGCATTTCCCATGATGTATTCTGCATAGAAACAGAGTAAATAAACAGAGTGCTTATTAAATAAACAGGGTGACAATACACAGCCTTGATGTACTCCTTTCCCAATTTGTAACCAGTCTGTTGTTCCAGGTCCAGTTCTAACTGTTGCTTCTTGACCTGTATACAGGTTTCTCAGGAGGCAGTTAAGGTGATCTGGTATTCCCATTTCTTTAGAATTTTCCAGCTTGTTGTGATCTACACAGTCAAAGGCTTTGGCATAGTCAATAAAGCAAAAGTAGATGTTTTTCTGGAATTCTGTTGCTTTTACTATAATTCAACAGATGGCAATTTGATTTCTGGTTCCTCTGCCATTTCTAAATCCAGCATGAACATCTGGATGTTCTGGGCTAATGTATTTTTGAAGTCTAACTTGGAGAATTTTGAGCATTACTTTACTAGCATGTGAGATGAGTGCAATTGTGCAGTAGTTTGAACATTCTTTGGCATTGCCTTTCTTAGGGATTGGAATAAAAACTGAGCTTTTCCAGCCCTGTGGCCACTGCTGAGTTTTTCAAATTTGCTGGCATATTGAGTGCGGTACTTTCACAGCATCATCTTTTAGGATTTGAAATAGCTCAACTGGAATTCCATCACCTCCACTAGCTTTGTTCATAGTGATGCTTCCTAAAGCCCACTTTACTTCACATTCCAAGATATCTGGCTCTCTAGATGAGTGATCACACCATCATGGTTATCTGGGTCATGAAGATCTTTTTTGTATAGTTCTTTTGTATATTCTTGCCACCTTTTCTTAATATCTGGAGAAGGAAATGGCAACTCACTCCGGTATTCTTCCCTGGAAAATCCCATGGATAGAGGAACCTGGCAGGCTACAGTCAATGGAGTCGCAAAGAGTCGGACATGACTGAATGACTTCACTATCTTTCTTTCTTAATATCTTCTGCTTCTGTTAGGTCCATACAGTTGCTGTCTTTTATTTTGCCCAACTTTGCATGAAATGTTCCCTTGGTATCTCTAATTTTCTTGAAGAGATCTCTAGTTTTTCCCATCCTATTGCCTTCCTCTATTTCTTTGCATTGATTACTGAGGAAGGCTTTCTTAACTCTTCTTGCTATTCTTTGGAACTCTGCATCCAGATGGGTATATCTTTCCTTTTCTCCATTGCCTTTCACTTCTCTTCATTTCTCAGCTATTTGTAAGGCCTCCACGACAGCCATCTTGCCTTTTTGCATTTCTTTTTCTTGGTGATGGTCTTGATAACTGCCTCCTGTACAATGCCATGAAACCTGTCCATAGTTCTTCAGGCACTCTGTCTGTCAGATCTAATCCCTTGAATCTATTTCTCACTTCCACTGTATAATCATAACAGATTTGATTTAGGTCATACCTGAATGTTCTAGTGGTTTTCCCTACTTTCTTCAATTTAACTCTGAATTTGGCAATAAGGAGTTCATGATCTGAGCCACAGTCAGTCCCTGGTCTTGTTTTTGCTGACTGTATAGAGCTTCTCCATCTTTGGCTGCAAAGAATATAATTAATCTGATTTTGGTATTGAACATCTGGTGAATGGATAAATGGGTGATAAAGCATTTTACATAGATTTTTTTCTAATAAGGTGATATTTGTAAACTCTTTTAAGCATAAAAAACATGACATTTCAAGTTATTCTTATAGCAATTATTCAAATTCCTATTATTAATTGTCCAGGCAAGTATAACCAATATAAATGCCAGATCTCTCAAGATTCATTTTCAGTATGTCACATTTATAGAAATATGTGTCTGGTTATTCAGGCTGTGAAGAAAATTATGGAATTTTATTATACCCTGAAGAGTGTCACAAGAGTTTTACACAGTACAGCATGTAATAAGAGTTCCTAAAAGTACTCTAGATATTTCTTTGCCATCTATGATTTCAATTAAGAACTTTTTATTTTCTCCATGGAGTTCTTTCACAATTAGGATTGCCAAACTACATAGTTAGAGAAGCTATGTGCAACATTATCTATATGAAAACTTTTATTTGAAATTGTGCCACATACCACCTGACCATCCGTTTACATCATGCCTGCAGTGATGCTATTCTACAATCATTTATACCTTTTCTATGTCAAAGTACTTGTGCACAAAATTCTTACACATGACTCAGCCATCTGCAGCCCCTGAGAAATTCAGTTCCTTGAATAATCAGCTTTTCTCTTGAGATTTGATGTCCTTTGCAATTCTGGTGAATAAGGGTCTCTACTTAAAAGATAAAACTCAGTTACAAGCAACATTCAACAAAAATATTCCAGATTTTCTTTCTGACCCTAAGTCATTCATTTACTCAATACCTGAAAACCTACCAGATTTAGAAAACTATACTGAATGAGAAACTAAAATATTAGCCAAACAAATAAATATATAGGCTAAGTGCTATTAGAAGAATAGGCAAGTGCTGATATAGAGATATAGAAGAATGAATTCCTCAGGACATGAAGGTCAGAGAAAGCATTATGAAAAACTTTATTTATTTAACAAGTATTTAATGAGCCAGATGTGGTACTCAGTGCTCATGCTACAAAGGTGAGAAAATAAAAACTGGTCCTTGCCCCATCTGATGGCAAGTTCTCTAGGTGAGCTTCTGAGAGAATTAGTAAGGGCTCAACTCAAGGAGTCTGGACTTTGTCCCAAGGGAAATATGGGGTTATTATTGGTTCTACTGGTTTTTAAGGCTGTAAGGTAGACAAAACGAGGCCTACTGGGGAAGGGAATGGCAAACCACTTCAGTATTCTTGCCTTGAGAACCCTATGAACAGTATGAAAAGACAAAAAATAGGACACCGAAAGATGAACTCCCCAGGTCAGTAGGTGCCAAATATGCTACTGGAGATCAGTGGAGAAATAATTCCAGAAAGAAAGAAGAGACGGAGCCAAAGTGAAAACAACACCGAGCTGTGGATGTGACTGGTGATAGAAGCAAAGTCCGATGCTGTAAAGAGCAGTATTGCATAGGAACCTGGAATGTTAGGTCGATGAAACAAGGCAAATTGGAAATGGTCAAACAGGAGATGGCAAGAGTGAATGTTGACATTTTAGGAATGAGCAAACTAAAATAGACTGAAATGGGTGAATTTAACTCAGAAGACCATTATATCTACTACTGTGGGCAAGATCCCTTAGAAGAAATGGAGTAGCCATCATAGTTAACAAAAGAGTTTGAAATGCAGTACTTGGATGCAGTCTCAAAAATGACAGAATGATCTCAGTTCTTTTCAAGGCAAACCATTCAATATCACGGTAATTCAAGTCTGTGCCCCGACCCAGTAATACTGAAAAAGCTGAAGTTGAACAGTTCTATGAAGACCTACAAGACCTTCTAGAAGTAACACACAAAAAAGATGTGCTTTCATTATAGGGGACTGGAATACAAAAGTAGAAAGTCAAGAAACACCTGGAGTAACAGGCAAATTTGGCCTTGGAGAACAGAATGAAGCAGGAAAAAAGGCTAATAGAGTTTTGCCAAGAGAATGCACTGGTCATAGCAAACACCTTCTTCTAAAACACAAGAGAAGACTCTATACATGCACATCACCAGATGGTAAACATTGAGATCAAATTGATTATATTCTTTGCAGTCAAAGATGGAGAAGCCCTATACAGTCAGCAAAAACAAGACTGGCAGCTGACTGTGGCTCAGATCATGAACTCCTTATTGCCAAATTCAGACTGAAATTGAAGAAAGTAGGGAAAACTGCTAGACCATTCAGGTATGACCTAAATCAAATCCCTTATGACTATACAGTGGAAATGAGAAGTAGATTTAAGGGACTAGATCTGATAGACATAGTCCTTGATGAACTATGGATGGAGGTTCATGACATTGTACAGAAGACAGGGATCAAGACCATCCCCAAGAAAAAGAAATGCAAAAAAGCAAAATGGCTGTCTGAGAAGGCCTTATAAATAGCTGTGAAAAGAAGAGAAGTAAAAGACAAAGGAAAAAAGGAAAGATATACTCTTTTGAATGCAGAGTTCCAAAGAATAGCAAGGAGAGATAAGAAAGCCTTCTTCAGTGATTAGTGCAAAGAAAAGAGGAAAACAATAGAATGGGAAAGACTAGAGATTTCTTCAAGAAAATTAGAGATACTAAGGGAACATTTCATGCAAAGATGGGATCAATAAAGGACAGAAACTGTACAGACCTAACAGAAGCAGAAGATATTAAGAAGAGGTGGCAAGAATACACAGAACTGTAAAAAAAAAAAAAAAAAAGATCTTCATGACCCAGATAATCACGATGGTGTGATTACTCACCCAGAGCCAGATATCCTAGAACGCAAAGTCAAGTGGGCCTTAGAAAGCATCACTATGAACAAAGCTAGTGGAGGTGATGGAATTTCAGTTGAGCTATTTCAAATCCTAAAAGATGATGTTGTGAAAGTATTGCACTCAATATGCCAGCAAATTTGGAAAACTCAGCAGTGGCACAGGACTAGAGCAGGTCAGTTTTCATTCCAATCCCCAAGAAGGCAATGCCAAAGAATGCTCAAAGTACCACATGATAACACTCATCTCACATGCTAGTAAAGAATTGCTCAAAATTCTCCAAGCCATGCTTCAGCAATACGTGAACCATGAATTTCCAGATGTTCAGACTGGATTTAGAAATGGCAGAGGAACCAGAGATCAAATTGCCAACATCCGCTGAATCATGGAAAAAGTGAGAGAGTTCCAGAAAAACATCTATTTCTGCTTTATTGACTATGCCAAAGCCTTTGACTGTGTGGATCACAATAAACTGTGGAAAATTCTGAGAGAGATGGGAATACCAGACCACCTGACCTGCCTCTTGAAATACCTGTACAGGTCAGGAAGCAACAGTTAGAACTGGACATGGAGCAACAGACTGGTTCCAAATCAGGAAAGGAATACTTCAAGACTGTATATTGTAACCCTGCTTCTTTAACTTATTTGCAGTGTACATCATGAGAAATGCTGGAGTGGATGAAGCACAAGCTGGAATCAAGATTGCTGGGAGAAATATCAATAACCTCAGATATGCAGTTGACACCAGCCTTATAGCAGAAAGTGAAGCAGAACTAAAGAGCCTCTTGATGAAAGTGAAAGAGAGTGAAAAAGCTGGCTTAAAACTCAACATTCAAACTCAACTAAGATCATGGGATCCAGTCCCATCACTTCATGGCAAATAGATGGGGAAACAATGAGAGACTTTATTTTGGGGGCTCCAAAATCACTGAAAATGGTGATTGTAGCCATGAAATTAACAGATGTTTGCTTCTTGGAAGAAAAGTTATGACCAAGCTAGACAGCATATTCAAAAGCAGAGACATTACTTTGCCAACAAAGGTCCATCTAGTCAAAGCTATGATTTTTCCAGTAGTCATGTATGGATGTGAGAGTTGGATCATAAGGATAGCCGAGCACCAAAGAATTGATGCTTTTGAACTATAGTGTTGGAGAAGACTCTTGAGAGCCCCTTGGACAGCAAAGAGGTCCAACCAGTCCATATTAGAGGAAATTAGTTCTGAATATTCATTGGAAGGACTGATGCTGAAGCTGAAACTCCAAACTTTGGCCACCTGATGTGAAGAACTGTCTCTTTTGAAAAGACCATAATGCTGGAAATGATTGAAGGCACAAGGAGCAGAGGATGACAGAGGATGAGATGGTTGGATGACATCACTGACTCAATGGACATGAGTTTGAGTAAACTCCAGGAGTTGGAGACGGACAGGGAGGCCTGGGGTACTGCAGTCCATGGGATTGCAAAGAGTCAGACACAACTGAGTGACTGAACTGAACTGAACTAGCAATGAACAACAAATTAAAAAATAATAAATAAGAGAAATACTGGAGCTAAAGAATACAATAAATGACATGAAAAATGTAGTACAGAACACTGATAGCATACTTTATCAATTAGAAGAAAGACTAAACAAATTCAGAGACACGTCATTTGAACTTATCTAGTCAGAGAATAGTGCTTCCTTGGTAGCTCAGTGGTAAAGAATCTGCATGCATTGCAGGAGACACAGGTTCAGTCTCTGTGTTGGGAAGGCCTCCTGGAGGAGGGCATGGCAACCCACTCCAGCACTCTTGCCTGGAGAATTCCATCAACAGAGGAGCCTAGTGGGCTACAGTCCATAGGGTCACACAAATTCAGACACAGCTGCAGCAGCAGAAAAAAGAACAAAAGAAAAAAGTAGAAGACTACCTAGAGCATGACATTCCATGAAAACAAATCGTTATTTTCAGCTTACTAATTGCATCATTTTGGGCAAGTTACTTACCTCTGTCTTAGTTTTTCCTATATAAAGTGGACATAATAATATAAGTTTGTCTCAAAGGTTAACATTCCTAGCATAATGTTTGTTCATAGAGTAAGCTCTAAAAACATTAGCTACAATTATTATTTTAATGTACTTATAATGATATTGTTTAAACATTTTTGTGTTTTATAAGTTTCTGTGGCTTAACCAAGATGAAACAAAAGAAATCTGAAATACATATCTCAGTTCCCACCATTTTAAGTGTGGTGAGGACTAGAGAATATGTTGTAAATTATGATGGCAAGCCTATGCCTCATAACAAGAAGTTAAGGCTCAATTTTAGCTTCATGGAAAACCTTTAATTTAGGATGTAATTGGACGGAAGAGCCTGGTAGGCTGCAGTCCATGGGGTCACTGAGGGTCGGACACGACTGAGCAACTTCACTTTCACTTTTCACTTTCATGCATTGGAGAAGGAAATGGCAACCCACTCCAGTATTCTTGCCTGGAGAATCCCAGGGATGGGGGAGTCTGGTGGGCTGCGGTCTATGCGGTCACACAGAGTCGGACACGACTAAAGTGACTTAGCAGTAGCAGCCATATATATGTTATAGTCGTAGATTGAATACTGGTTTAGTCCTTAGGGGCAAAAGTGTCACCACTAAGTCCTTAGGAGCAAAAGTGTCACCACAAAGCCTCTATGGATTCAATTTTTAACATCAGTAATGAAATTAACTATTGATACTTCATTAGCTTTGGGTTATTATCTTGGTTTATTATCACTAAGTGAAAAACTAGCTCATGAGTCAATAGCAGAAATGGCTCATGAATCCGTTGATTTTCCATCAGGCAGGATGACTCAATTGGCTAGAATCTTTGCCGTGTTTATCTTTATAATTGTGTGCTAACTAACTGAAGTGGGTTTGGCCCAAAACAATCTAACAGGAAATGGCCAACTAAGAGTAAAAACATAACCCTAAAAATTGCAAATGATTAAAAGTAAATAGGTTGACAACACTACCATTTCCATGAGCTAATTCAAAGCTTGTATTCATCTGATTAAAACAGAATCAAATTAATTCCACTGATTTCCTACCACAACTGAATTCCAAAGGCTGAAGAATTGATACTTTCAAACTGTGATGTTGAAGATAACTCTTGAGAGTCCCTTGGATTGCAAGGAGATCAAACCAGTAAATCCTAAATAAAATCAACCCTGAATATTCATTGGAAGGACTGATGCCAAAGCTGAAACTCTAATATTTTGGCCCCCTAATCCAAAGAGCCAACTCATTAGAAAAGACCCTGATGATGGGAAAGATAGAAGGCAGGAGGAGAAGGGGACAACGAAGGTGGAGATGGTTGGACGACATCACTGACTCAGTGGATTCATTTGAGCAAGCTCCAGGAGAATGTGAAGGACAGTGGAGCCTTGCCTGCTGCAGTCCATTGGGTTGCAAAGAATCAGAGGTGACTGAGTCACTAGACAACAACAAAGAACTTAGTTATCTTAAACAGTTAGCTTGCTTTAAAAAAAAATGATTTTATTTATTTTTGGCTGCTCTGGGTCTTCATTGGTTTCTCTGGTGGCCATGAGTGAAGCTACTCTTCATTGCAATGCTCAGGCTTTTCATTGCTCTGGCTTCTCTTGTTGGAGAGCACAGGCCCTAGGGCACACAAGCCTCAGTAATTGTAGCACACAGGCTCAATAGTCGTGGCTTGCAGCCTTAGTTGCTCTGCAGCATATGGAATCCTCCCAGACCAGGGATAGAACCTGTGTCCCCTGCATTGGCAGCCAGATTCCCATCCACTGTGCCACCAGGGAAGTTCTCGATTACTTTTAAAAAAAAATTAGTGGGGGGAACTTATGTCTGCCAAAATAGAATTAGTGTTTATTTTTCAAAAAATATAATTTTTAAAAAATCACAGTGCTCTTCTTATTTTCAAAGAAACAATGATAAGGGTAGCTGATCGGGCTCACATGGGGTCTCGTTGATAAGATGGCTCATTATGTCGACCTCACAAACAAAGACTCAAATCACAGTGATCCGTGAAACTGAACAAATTGCCCACATGGCATCCTGTTATCTCAGTGGCGTCTATCTTCTCAGAGCTGTGAGACCACCAGATTTCAGACCTCTGGCTACATGACTATCCCTTCAGATAATTTTTCATAGGTGGGATATAAGGACTCCATCAGAAAGGGAGGACACTGGTTCTCCTTAAAGGCCAGTCACCCTCTCTTTTCCCTCTAATAAATTTCCCTTTTCTTGCCTGACTGCCCAGTTCTCTCTCTTTTTCTCTGCACTCACCTTACAGTGGCTAAAAGGCTTATTCAAATGATTATAGAAAATTTATTTTGGAGAAATACTCTTAAGTAAATACAAAAGATCATATTAAATTAACTAAGAGATCTCCGATGAAAGTAATTCATTATGGATAACCATACATTCTTGAAGCTCATGTCTAAAGTTATTTTAATGACTCAGGGTGGGGGCAACTGCTAGTTGTCCTTACATAGTCTTGTTTTGTGTGTATATGTATGTGTGTGCATGTGTGTTCATTGGTTGAATTATAGGCTGTCCCTAATTTTTCTTTAAAATGCATTTTAAACATTCCATACTATTGTTGGAATTTAAGAAAGTCAACTTGACTGTGTATGTGTTGGGGGATGAGGCATAGGACAGGGATTAAGAAGAGGGGCTAAGGACGTTCTATTTGAAAAATGAAAAAGAAATCCTTTATTTTTCTCTATGTTCTTAGATATAATCATCAAGGATATTTTTCCAATATTATATTCATGCTCTTTTAATTATTTTACTGTTTGAAGTCCAATGTTTCTTCAAATGAAACTAAAGTTTCATCACTTCTAGTATACCTAAATGATTTTCCCATCCTTCTCCCACATGCAAGTTCATGATTTGTAGAGGTTTAATTTCTAGTATCAGATGTTTTATTTTTCCACTCCTTTTTTATTTTATAAACTTATTTTATTAAAGTATATTGATTTGCAATGGTATATTAGTTTCTGTTTATACATACACACACACACACACATATAAATACATGTGCATACACACACTTTTTTATGCACTTTCCCATTATGGCTTATTACAAAATACTGAATATAGCTCCCTGTGCTATGCAGCAAGACCTTGTTGTTTTTACATACTATATATAATAGTTCTTGTCTGCTAATCCCAAACTTCTAATGCACCTTTCCCTCCTTTTTCCCCTTGGCAACTACAAGTCTGTTCTCTATGTCTGTGAGTCTATTTCTGCTTTGTAAATAAGTTCATTTGTATCTCATTATTTTAGATTCCACATAGAAGTGATATCAAAAAGAGTTCTGTTTCTGACTTCACTTTGTACGATAATCTCTAAGTTCATCCATGTTGCTGCAAATGGTATTATTTCATTCTTTTTATGGCTGTATAGTATTCTATTTATATATTACATATACCTTTTTTTATCCATTCATCTGCTTTCTACTCCTTTTTAAATTAATAAGATCAATCAGGATAATCAGCAACTTCACAATCACTGCTGAACAAACAAAATGGTCAAGATTCCAAATCTGAACTATTTGGTGGCAACCAATGCCATCATGGGAAAGCCCCAAAATATCTTGGGGGATGGAAAAAGCAAAGATTTGGCATATGAAAGGCCTTTTACAAATATAAGATGCAAAAACACAGGCTATTCAAAAGTTAATTATTTGAACATTAAAACATTTGTGAAAATGCTGCATCATAATCTAGTAAAAAAAAAAACATATTTCAACATATGATTTAATTTGCTTTCTTTAGTATTTACATTTTATTGAAGTATGTTACCCATGTGCTTTAATCTTTTTCTTCAATATTTCTACACTGAAATCCTTGGTAGATGGTATTAAAGACAGTAACTTTGTGTGGGATCATGGGTTCTATTTTCCTCTTTATTCCCAATAACAGTCAAGTAAGTGATGGATCACCTTAACACTGACCACTTGTAGAATATGGCATTTTGCTGTTCAGAGTTTTGGAACTGGGCCTTGCTATATTGTTGTTTATAAACTCTGCTGCCAATCCTCTAACTCTTTTCCCTCTTTCTTCACTTTTTGCATCTGTATTTTGGACTCAGAACAGCTTTTGTGGGTTATCTTCATGGACTCAATAGGATTCTGTTCATGCCTGCTTTGGCTGACCTAATTGAGTATAGCTCCTACTTGGACCTCAAAACATGTCTGTTTACTTTTCTCTTTGGCTGTTTTGGATGTGACCTCTGACCTTTTGGGCTGTTATAAGTCCCCTATTGTCTGGGTAAACTTCTATCCTCATTTGTTCTGGCCAAAAACTTTCCCAAAGTGACACATTTAAGAGCTTCTTCTTTATAAAATAGACTATATGAATTTAAATAAAATAACATTTATCTTTTACAAAATGGATCACTCTAATTTTGTATGGCAGCCTACACTCCCTAACTAGATTTAGACAAGTGTAGACTTAACCCAAAGTAAGATAGCTTGTAGCAAGAATATCCATGTAACCAACAGAAATCCAGTTATACAAGTAGTTGTTTTGATAAGAGCATTTTCCATAATGATTACATCTGTAAAAAACTAAATTCTTTCATATTTTCCAGCTATACTGTTCTTAGAAAAGAAATGTATAGGCAGGAAGAAGTGAAGCGGTTAAGAAAGCTTGCACAGTGAGGTAAATGAGTTAAGAGCATGGACTCTGGATTCAAACTACCTATGTCAATGAATGTCTTTTCTTAGACACTATGCTTTAGTAACTTTAGGAAAGTTGCTTTGTCTATTCTTATTTCTTCATCTAAACTTCTTAGTGTCTTTGTATTGAATGAGATTAAAAAATGTAAATTGCTTAAATTTATGACCAGAACAAAGTTAAGGGCTCCATTAATGTTAAAAATAAAAAAAAAAAACTAACATACTCTTCTATGCACTTTTCATATTTTAATTCAGCTAATTCTCACAATGATCCTATAAAATTGGTGTTATTTTTCCTACATTAGAGATGATAACCCTTAGGCACATGTGTGTGCTCAGTTGTGTCCAACTCTTGGCAGTTCCCTGGATTACAGCCCACCAGGCTTCTTGGTCCATGGGATTTTCCAGGCAAGAATACTGGAATGGGTTGCCATTGCCTCCTCCAGGGGATGTTGCTGACCCAGGGATCGAACTTGGGTCTCCTTCATTGGCAAGTGGATTCTTTACTACTGAGCTACCTGGGAAAACCAACCCTTAGGCCCAGAGAAGCTAGTTAATTTTGTACACGATGGAAGTGGATATTTAACTTGTGCTTCTGAGGCTTCCTGAATCCATAGTTCCTGTTCCACAATACTGACCTATTAGTGGACTATTGACTAATGTTAATTGTCTTTATTATTCCAATTTCTAGATCTCCATTTTTGGAAAAAATAAGTTTCTAAACTCTCTGCAGTCTATTTCATTACAGTTTTGGGGTCTCCACAACTTCATTAGAATAGCATTTTCATCATTGACTTTCACTCTTCTCTTGTCTTTCTAATTCTTTGACCTCCTTCGCTTTGGTATCTACTTGTACTATAGATAGTATGCAAATTCAAGTCTTGTTTGGGGAGGGTCAATGCTACTTAATCAGTAAAACTGTAAGTCCCTTGACAGTCAAGAACATAGGAATCACAAGTGCTGCCCTGAGAACACATCACGGGCTCCATAATATTTTCAGAGGGATGATTGCATAACTAATGACTTCAGTTTATTTTAAATACAATGTAAGAGGTTTGAAGCCTCTTATGAATACAGAAAAGCTATCCCAATGCATTATTTAGTATATCTTCTGATGAGGTTTATAGAGAATCTATCTTTTCCTAATTTCTGCTCTGGTTAAATAATAAAGAACAAATTGATCTTTATGTAATGGCATGAATATGAATTCAGTCATGCCTAGAATACTATCCCAACCCTGGCTCTGATTCTGCCTCTTTGGTGCCAAAGGAACCCAGAAAGTATAGATACTCCAGGAATTCTGACAATCTAAATTATTCCAATCATCTAGTATGGTCTACTGACACAATGAGGTCATATAAACTCAGGCTATGTGCTTGCTGATGCTTGCTTACTAGGCTGTCTTTAATTTACAAAAAGGTCATTTATGCATGAGAAAAAATTCACCTGAAACTGGAGCATTTTCACTGATAACAGCACTTGAGGGTGACAAGACTGAGAGGTTTGTAGTTTCTTAGCACCAGAACTGGGTGTTACAGAACTTTCTTTTACTTATTGATATGGTGTTATTTTTCCTACCTTAGAGATGATAACCCTTAGGCACATGTGTGTGCTCAGTTGTGTCCAACTCTTGGCAGTTCCCTGGATTACAGCCCACCAGGCTTCTTGGTCCATGGGATTTTCCAGGCAAGAATACTGGAATGGGTTGCCATTGCCTCCTCCAGGGGATGTTGCTGACCCAGGGATCGAACTTGGGTCTCCTTCATTGGCAAGTGGATTCTTTACTACTGAGCTACCTGGGAAAACCAACCCTTAGGCCCAGAGAAGCTAGTTAATTTTGTACACGATGGAAGTGGATATTTAACTTGTGCTTCTGAGGCTTCCTGAATCCATAGTTCCTGTTCCACAATACTGACCTATTAGTGGACTATTGACTAATGTTAATTGTCTTTATTATTCCAATTTCTAGATCTCCATTTTTGGAAAAAATAAGTTTCTAAACTCTCTGCAGTCTATTTCATTACAGTTTTGGGGTCTCCACAACTTCATTAGAATAGCATTTTCATCATTGACTTTCACTCTTCTCTTGTCTTTCTAATTCTTTGACCTCCTTCGCTTTGGTATCTACTTGTACTATAGATAGTATGCAAATTCAAGTCTTGTTTGGGGAGGGTCAATGCTACTTAATCAGTAAAACTGTAAGTCCCTTGACAGTCAAGAACATAGGAATCACAAGTGCTGCCCTGAGAACACATCACGGGCTCCATAATATTTTCAGAGGGATGATTGCATAACTAATGACTTCAGTTTATTTTAAATACAATGTAAGAGGTTTGAAGCCTCTTATGAATACAGAAAAGCTATCCCAATGCATTATTTAGTATATCTTCTGATGAGGTTTATAGAGAATCTATCTTTTCCTAATTTCTGCTCTGGTTAAATAATAAAGAACAAATTGATCTTTATGTAATGGCATGAATATGAATTCAGTCATGCCTAGAATACTATCCCAACCCTGGCTCTGATTCTGCCTCTTTGGTGCCAAAGGAACCCAGAAAGTATAGATACTCCAGGAATTCTGACAATCTAAATTATTCCAATCATCTAGTATGGTCTACTGACACAATGAGGTCATATAAACTCAGGCTATGTGCTTGCTGATGCTTGCTTACTAGGCTGTCTTTAATTTACAAAAAGGTCATTTATGCATGAGAAAAAATTCACCTGAAACTGGAGCATTTTCACTGATAACAGCACTTGAGGGTGACAAGACTGAGAGGTTTGTAGTTTCTTAGCACCAGAACTGGGTGTTACAGAACTTTCTTTTACTTATTGATAGCTTAGCTAGACTTTTCTTATTTGTGATAGAGGAACATATCATCATGTGTATTGAACAACCTGAATGTAATAATCTTTAATCACATTAGATGGTTTCTACTTGTGATACCATCTTGACAGTGTGGATAGGACTCAAATCTCATTTTTTATTAGTGAGGATTTCTATTTTTAGCTTTTTATCAAACCAAGGGACAGAAGAGCAATGGATTTTCTCTGACAGATATGAGATATTTGTTCCAGAAGAAATTATAAGTGGATGACTATAGTCAATTTTTTCTTTTATTTTAAACTGAAGTACAGCTGATGTATAATGTGTTAATTACTGCTTTACAGCAAAAGTACTCAGTTATATAGATATATACATTCTTTGTCATATTGTTTCCTATTATGACAGGATATTGAATATAATACTATGCTATACAGTAGGACCTTGTTGTTTAAATATTCTATACACACCAGTTTGCATCTGATAATTCCAAACTTCCAATCTATCCTTCCCTTACCCTCTTCCCCCTTGGCAACCATAAGTCTGTTCTCTATTTCTATGAGTCCATTTCTGTTTTGTAGGTAGATTTACTCGTGCAAAAGTTTAGATTCCACATATAAGTGATATCATATGGTATTTGTCTTTCTCTTTCCGACTTACTTCACCTAGTATGACAGTTTCTAGTGGCATCCATATTGCTACAAATGGCATTTCATTCCTTATTAGGGCAGAGTAGTGTTCCATTGTATATATGTACCAAATCTTCTTTATCCATTCATTTGTTGATGGACATTTATTCATGTCTTGGCTGTTGTGACTATGGACATAGGGATGCATGTATTTTTTTGAATTACAGTTTTGTCTGAATATATGTTCAGGAGTGGGGTTGCTGAATCATATGGTAATTCTATTTTTAGCTTTCTCCATACCGTTTCTGCAATGGCTGCACAAACTTACTTTCTCACCAACAGTGTAGGAGGGATCCCTTTTCTCCACACCTATAGACAATTTTAATTCAAGAAGGTCACTGAAGAAATTGGAAGTGCTCTCTTCTCTACTAATAGCCTATCTCCTAAATATCACTGGTCCTATTTGTATGTGGTAAAAGCAATGTTCTGCAATATTCAAGTTCAAGATATATATGAGTAAAATGATTCATTTTAAACCAAATATAGGGCACCACTGCCTATTAGAATGTGAATTATAACAAAAGAAAGAAAGAAAGTGGAGTCGCTCAGTCATGTCTGACTCTTTGCAACCCCATGGACTGTAGCCTACCACGCTACTCCATCCATGGGATTTTCCAGGCAATAGTACTGGAGTGGGCTGCCATTTCCTTCTCCAGGTATCTTCCCAACCCAGGGATAGAACCCGGGTCTCCTTGCATTGTAGACAGATGCTTTACCATCTGAGCAACCAGGGAAGTCCTGTAAATTATAAGACTTACTATTAAATAGCCAGTAATGTTAGAATTTTTAAAAAGTAGGAAAATAATTCTCCCATACTTTATCCCCAAATCAGTAAACATTATATTATTTACTGATAAATGTGTTGCCAAACTTTGTAAAATACAAAGTCATAATCCCAAATCATAATCCCATAATCTAGTCATAATCACAAGAGAGGAGACATGGGGAAACAATTTTTCTATTGAGTTATTAAATAACAGAAAATAGCAGGGTCATTGCTAATCCTAGTATAGACTTCTTAGAAGTATTATCCATCTGACTGGATACATAGAAGTGGTCAGAAGACTACAAACTCAGACCTAGACATCTACTGTGTGTGTGCTAAGTCCCATGTCTGACTCTTTGCAACCCTGTGGACTACAGCCTGACAGGCTCCTCTGTTCATGGGATTCTCCAGGCAAGAATACTGGAATGGGTTGCCATGCCCTCCTCCAGAGAATGTTCTCAACCCACGGATCAAACCTGTGTCTCTTACATCTTCTGCATTGGAAAGTGGGTTCTTTACCACTAGTGCCACCTTGTATGTGTACAAATAGGGGCTGGTAGGTTTATTAAGTCATGTGAAATTTATATTCTATATGAGTTTGACTAGACTGAGGAAAATACTTCTCATTTGGGAAAGAAAGAATTGTAGAGACTATTTGGCACTAATTGAAACCAAGTTAAATGCCCTGCCTCTTATCAAAGCTGTTATTTCAAGAGAACACATTAAAAGGATCTAAAACATTAAATATGAAGTCACTATTTCCCAGAGGAAGGTCTCTTATATAAGAGCCTGGACTTGCCTGGTGGCTCAGAAGGTAAAGAATCTGCGGGCAATGCAGGAGACCAAGGTTCAATCCCTGGGTCAGGAAGATCCCCTGGAGAAGGGAATGGCAGCCAACTCAGTATTTTTGCCTGAAGAAGTCCATGGACAGAGGAACCCGGTGGCTTACAGTCCATGGGGTCACAAAGAGTCAGATATGACTGAACAACTAGCACTTAAGAGCCAGGAGAATTATAAAATTACCATATTGGGAGAATGGCATTGAAACATGTATACTATCACGTAAGAAATGAATCGCCAGTCTAGGTTCGATAAAGGATACAGGATGCTTGGGGCTGGTGCACTGGGATGACCCAGAGAGATGATATGGGGAGGGAGGTAGGAGGAGGGTTCAGGATTGGGAACTCATGTACACCCACAGTGGATTCATGTCAATGTATGGCAAAACCAATACAGTATTGTAAAGTAAATAAATAAATAAAAACAAAAAATATTACCATATTTCAGTTCAGTTCTTTCACTCAGTTATGTCCAACTCTTTGCCACCCCAGGACTACAGCACAACAGGTTCCCCTGTCCATCACTAACATCTGGAGCTTGCTCAGATTCATGCCCATTGAGTTAGTGATGCCATCCAACTATCTCATCCTCTGTTGTCCCCTTCTTCTCCTGCCTTCAATAATCTTTCCCAACAACAGGGTCTTTTCAAATGGCTCTGTTATTTCCATCAGGTAGCCAAAGTATTGGAGTTTCAGCTTCAACATCAGTCCTTCCAATGAATATTCAGGAATGGTTTCCTTTAGGATTGACTGATTTGATCTCCTTGCAGTCCAAGGGACTCTCAAAAGTCTTCAGCACCACAGTTCAAAAACATTAATTCTTTGGCTCTCAGCTTTCTTTATACATGACTTTATACATATCCATACATGACTACTGGAAAAACCATAGCCTTGACTATACAGACCTTTGTTGGTAAAGTAATGTCTCTGCTTTTTAATATGCTATCTAGGTTGGTCATAGCTTTTCTTCTAAGAAGCAAGCATCTTTTAATTTCATGGCTGCAGTCACCATCTGCAGTGATTTTGGAACCCAAAAAAATAAAGTCTCTCACTGTTTCCATTTTTTCTCTGTCTATTTCCCTTGAAGTGATGGGACCAGATGCCATGATCTTCGTTTTCTGAATGTTGAGTTTTAGGCCAGTTTTTTCCCTCTCCTCTTTCACTCTCATCAAGAGGCTTTTCAGTTTGTCTTTACTTTCTCCATAAGTAAATGAATACATTGGTGTCATCTGTTTATCTGAGGTTAATATATTTCTCCCAGCAATCTTGATTCCAGCTTGTGCTTCATGCAGCCTGACATATCCCATAATGTACAATAAGACTTACTATTAAATAGCCAGTAATGTTAGAATTTTTAAAAAGTAGGAAAATAATTCTCCCATACTTTATCCCCAAATCAGTAAACATTATATTATTTACTGATAAATGTGTTGCCAAACTTTGTAAAATACAAAGTCATAATCCCAAATCATAATCCCATAATCTAGTCATAATCACAAGAGAGGAGACATGGGGAAACAATTTTTCTATTGAGTTATTAAATAACAGAAAATAGCAGGGTCATTGCTAATCCTAGTATAGACTTCTTAGAAGTATTATCCATCTGACTGGATACATAGAAGTGGTCAGAAGACTACAAACTCAGACCTAGACATCTACTGTGTGTGTGCTAAGTCCCATGTCTGACTCTTTGCAACCCTGTGGACTACAGCCTGACAGGCTCCTCTGTTCATGGGATTCTCCAGGCAAGAATACTGGAATGGGTTGCCATGCCCTCCTCCAGAGAATGTTCTCAACCCACGGATCAAACCTGTGTCTCTTACATCTTCTGCATTGGAAAGTGGGTTCTTTACCACTAGTGCCACCTTGTATGTGTACAAATAGGGGCTGGTAGGTTTATTAAGTCATGTGAAATTTATATTCTATATGAGTTTGACTAGACTGAGGAAAATACTTCTCATTTGGGAAAGAAAGAATTGTAGAGACTATTTGGCACTAATTGAAACCAAGTTAAATGCCCTGCCTCTTATCAAAGCTGTTATTTCAAGAGAACACATTAAAAGGATCTAAAACATTAAATATGAAGTCACTATTTCCCAGAGGAAGGTCTCTTATATAAGAGCCTGGACTTGCCTGGTGGCTCAGAAGGTAAAGAATCTGCGGGCAATGCAGGAGACCAAGGTTCAGTCCCTGGGTCAGGAAGATCCCCTGGAGAAGGGAATGGCAGCCAACTCAGTATTTTTGCCTGAAGAAGTCCATGGACAGAGGAACCCGGTGGCTTACAGTCCATGGGGTCACAAAGAGTCAGATATGACTGAACAACTAGCACTTAAGAGCCAGGAGAATTATAAAATTACCATATTGGGAGAATGGCATTGAAACATGTATACTATCACGTAAGAAATGAATCGCCAGTCTAGGTTCGATAAAGGATACAGGATGCTTGGGGCTGGTGCACTGGGATGACCCAGAGAGATGATATGGGGAGGGAGGTAGGAGGAGGGTTCAGGATTGGGAACTCATGTACACCCACAGTGGATTCATGTCAATGTATGGCAAAACCAATACAGTATTGTAAAGTAAATAAATAAATAAAAACAAAAAATATTACCATATTTCAGTTCAGTTCTTTCACTCAGTTATGTCCAACTCTTTGCCACCCCAGGACTACAGCACAACAGGTTCCCCTGTCCATCACTAACATCTGGAGCTTGCTCAGATTCATGCCCATTGAGTTAGTGATGCCATCCAACTATCTCATCCTCTGTTGTCCCCTTCTTCTCCTGCCTTCAATAATCTTTCCCAACAACAGGGTCTTTTCAAATGGCTCTGTTATTTCCATCAGGTAGCCAAAGTATTGGAGTTTCAGCTTCAACATCAGTCCTTCCAATGAATATTCAGGAATGGTTTCCTTTAGGATTGACTGATTTGATCTCCTTGCAGTCCAAGGGACTCTCAAAAGTCTTCAGCACCACAGTTCAAAAACATTAATTCTTTGGCTCTCAGCTTTCTTTATACATGACTTTATACATATCCATACATGACTACTGGAAAAACCATAGCCTTGACTATACAGACCTTTGTTGGTAAAGTAATGTCTCTGCTTTTTAATATGCTATCTAGGTTGGTCATAGCTTTTCTTCTAAGAAGCAAGCATCTTTTAATTTCATGGCTGCAGTCACCATCTGCAGTGATTTTGGAACCCAAAAAAATAAAGTCTCTCACTGTTTCCATTTTTTCTCTGTCTATTTCCCTTGAAGTGATGGGACCAGATGCCATGATCTTCGTTTTCTGAATGTTGAGTTTTAGGCCAGTTTTTTCCCTCTCCTCTTTCACTCTCATCAAGAGGCTTTTCAGTTTGTCTTTACTTTCTCCATAAGTAAATGAATACATTGGTGTCATCTGTTTATCTGAGGTTAATATATTTCTCCCAGCAATCTTGATTCCAGCTTGTGCTTCATGCAGCCTGACATATCCCATAATGTACTCTGCATATAAGTTAAATAAGCAGGGTGACAATATACAGCCTTGACGTATTCCTTTCCCGATTTGGAACCAGTCTGTTGTTGCAGGTCCAGTTCTAACTGTTAACTCTTGACCTGTATACTGAATTCTCAGGAGGCAGGTAAGGCGGTCTGGTATTCCCATCTCTTTAACCACTTTCTTGGAGAAGGAAATGGCAGCCCACTCCAGTGTTCTTGCCTGGAGAATCTCAGGGACGGGGGAGCCTGGTGGGCTGCCGTCTCTGGGGTCGCACAGAGTCGGACACGACTGAAGCGACTTAGCAGCAGCAGCAGCAACCATTTTCTACAGTTTGTTTTGACCCACACAGTCAAAGGCTTTGGTGTAGTCAATGAAGCAGAAATAGATGTCTTTCTGAAACTCTCCATGATTTTGATATGTTGGCAATTTGATCTCTGGTTCCTCTGCCTTTTCAAAATCCAGCTTGAGCATCTGGATGTTTATGGTTCATGTACTGTTGAAGCCTGGCTTGGAGAATTTTGAGCATTACTTTGCTAGCATGTGAAATGAGTACAATTTTGCGGTTGTTTGAACATTCTTTGGCATTGCCTTTCTTTGGGATTGGAATAAAAACTGACCTTTTCCAGTCCTGTACCCACTGCTGAGTTTTCCAAATTTGCTGGCATATTGAATGCAGCACTTTCACAGTATCATCTTTTAGAATTTGAAATAGCTCAACTGGAATTCCATCACCTCCACTAGCTTTGTTCATAATGATATGTACTAAGGTCCAATTGACTTTGCATTCCAGGATGTCTGACTCTCTAGGTGAGTGATCACACCATCGTGGTTATCTGGGTCATGAAGATCTTTTTTGTATAGTTCTGTGTATTCTTGCTAGCTCTTCTTAATATCTTCTGCTTCTACTAGGTCCATACCATTTCTATTCTTTATTGTGCCTATCTTTGCATGATATGTTCTCTTGATATCTCTAATTTTCTTGAAGAGATCTCTAGTATTTCTCATTCTGTTGTTTTCCTCTATTTCTTATTATTGATCACTGAGGAAGGCTTTCTTATCTCTCCTTGCTATTCTTTAGAACTCTGCATTCAAATAGGTATATCTTTCCTTTTCTCCTTTGCCTTGAGCTTCTCTTCTTTTCTCAGCTATTTGTAAGGCCTCCTCAGACAACCATTTTGCCTTTGTATATTTCTTTTTTGGGGGGATAGTCATGATCATTGCCTCCTGTACAATGTAATGAACCTCCATCCATAGTTCTTCAGGCCTTGTATCAGACCTAATCCCTTGAATCTATTTGTCACTTCCACTGTAAAATCATAAGGGATTTTATTTAGGTCATACCTGAACAGTCTAGTGTTTTTTCCTACTGTTAGATATTCTAGAACAGAGAAGTTATTCTTTATAAATAAATGTGATATGATCCACCCTTAAAACCAGAAAAGACATATCAATTTGCTTTTGTGTCTTGTGCCAATATGAATTTCATATCTTACTGAGAGCGATCATATCTCAAGAATATATCAGCTCAGGACCAGTAGTCCAGTGAGTTTGGTTTAGTAAGCTTCTGGAAGTAGTACTGGATGTGAGGGAAAAGCACATTGTCAACTTTTCTAAAGCTGTTGTGGAGAATGAAAAATTGATACTTTCATTTTTATAGGTGCTACCTTTAACAACAGGTTTTTACTAGAAAAGAGATAATTAAGAGGTTGGATTATATGCTTTATTGCAGCTTGTTTACCCCTACCTCTAGAGAAATACACCTGCATATGCCACACAGTCAGAGGGGCATGTAGATTGAGGGCTACAGGACCAATGAGCCACCAGAGCATAATACAATGACCTACTAAAGGTTTGTACTCAAAGACAAGTCAGGGATCCAAGAGAGAGATAAGCAACAAATGACCCAAGCATTATAAGATACTTTTAGCCAATAGAAGCAAAAAAGAGTTTATGATTATTCAAAGTCTGTTTGGAGACTCTATGTTTTTCCCCCTGGGACGTTTTGGAAGCTTGAGATGATGAAGGGCCCACAGGGGTGGAGAAATGATGGGTGCACATTGAGAAGGAAAAAAAGAAAAAGAATGGCCTGGTATCATGAACCCACGAGTTCACAGATCATTGCATTTTCTTCTCAGTTCTCTAGGTCCTATCTAAATGCAGCATTTGAGCAGTAACCTCAACAAAGTCTATCATACATAAGGCTAGAAAATTTATTTTAATACATAATGTTTTCAACTTTGAATAATATTCCACTTTATATTGTTGAGAGTTAGGTTTCTTTTCCTAACTAAATAATCTTATGAGGAAACGGACAGTGTTATATGAGCATGTGTTTATGTACTCCAGAGCACATGATTTCCATAAAAGTTTCTTAAAGAATGCCCACTGAATTAAATTATACAAATATTGTTAAAGAATGAATACTACTGGGCAGTTTCAAAGAAGTGATACAGATGGTAAAAATATCATACATGTGAACATGTGAGTGTAAATATATTAGATAGAGACTTCAAAAGGAACCCAAGACATGTACTTTTAAATTATTTCTTTTTGATGAGAGGTGTTTGCCTAAGCATCTAGGCTATTTACTATGAGTAAGTATCACAATACTAAACATTGATTAATACTATCAGCGTGATTGGTCCTTTTTATACAGATCTACCTTATTCCTCTAAGGATCACATTTAGGGAAATGAAATAAGGAAATGACAAACAACACAAATGTTATATTCATTTAAACATTCAGAAAAAGAATGGAAACCAGAACTCTTATTCTCAATTGTGTAACTATTACAATGTTAAATTTTAATGAATTACTAGCAAACCTAATATTGATTTAAAGTGCTCATTTATTATACTACTATTTCTATTAGGAAGAATTTAATGTACTCAAACATGTCTTATGTTACAATGAAGAATCATATTTGGTAAGATTCCACCAGAATATAAAAAATTGCCAACATTCTCCTTGCTATTAAAATGTGTGCACCTCGAAGTGGGAAAAATAAGCAAAAACTGAATCAAGAAAGATGTAAAACATGTGAAAATATGTAGCTTAGAAGTATACTAAGCTTTGAACCTCCCTCCTAAAATATGTGGAAAATTGTAATCAGAATACGGGAATCAAGGATGCTATTTTGTTATAATAATTTTATTGATTTTTTTGTGGGTTTAGGCTTTTCTGGCACTCAAAGTAAAAAAAAAAAAAACTAGAAAAATAATTCTGATGTGCTGCAGTAGAGTTGCATAATTGTGTTGTGTACTGGCGTAGTTTCATGGATTTATAGCATCCACATAATGGAAACCATAGCAATAGCTTTCTTGGTAGCACTGAAATTGCAGTCTGTGATGCCATGGCTCCATTTAAACCAATGTAGGGGAAGTTATTTTATTTATTTGTAAAGTAAATATACAAATCATTTAAAGAACCCACAGAATGAAGGCTGATAATTTCCCTCTTAGTTTTCATTCAGTGTTAATCCCTGATATTGGTGTTTTAAAGAGTTATCAGATACAAACTGTACTGTCTGCTCATTCTGCCTCCTCCCCTGGTTTTCACACACCACTGGTTCTGTACCTGGACTCTAGGCAAAGTAGCAAGGGTTGGCCACACTGTTTACATATGAGATCTTTCTCATTATCATCACCACCACCACTACTAGTACCCTCATTGCACACTGAGTTTACAAATACCTCTTGTTTCTCATATTGGCTGTAATCAAAGGAGAATGGTTGCAAGAGCAATGGGAAGAGAGTATTTAAACAAAGGATTCTACTTGAAAATGTTCCAAAGTATATATTAATCACAATTCTATGCCAAATGCATAGAATTTCATGAATTCTTAACATGAGTTAATTGTTTGATTATAAATGGAGGCTCTCAAGGTCTCCCCTGGGGAAGTTGGTTCACTCCCAGATTTAAGGACCTATAAAAACAACGTTTTTATATACCGATCCCTTTGTCTGGAAAATCCACTTCTTAACAATTTTTCCTGGCCCTCCCTTCTCATTCCCCTTTTTATCACATGTTGTCACTTCCACAATGCCATCCTTGACTCTGCCTTACTTTTCCCTGTGCTATGCTTCCATTGTCATGACCTTTATAAGTGTATAACTTATCCTATACAGTTTTTGTCCCAATTAAACTGAAAGACCCTTTAGGGGAACAGTCTTAATGGCTGCTGCTTTATAGCACCCTAATCTGAACTAATCAGATTTGTTAGTGTAAATCACAGATTTTATCAATCTGGATTCCAAATACCTGTTCTCAGTTTAGAGCTGGATTGAGAAATTTTTAGAAAGACAGATTTCTGGGCCCTATCTTTAGATATTCTAATTTAGATGATTGAAAGTATATAGAATTACACAATTTTTTAAAGATATCTCAGCTTTTAATCTCTGAAATTATAGTGGTAGAACAGATGTCCCAAATATTCCTGTCCTGGGTATGCCACATTCAAACTCAAAATCAAATATATATTTAGCCAAAGTTAAGCTGTGAGGAAAGTTGGGTAACGGGAGCTATTCTGGTAGTCCCAAATCTTTTAATCTCCTGAACGTCCTCCTTTTCCCCAGACATAGTTAAGAACAAGATGATCTAGAGAAGACATGCATGTGGTCAACAGAGACTTAACTCTTCCCCAAAGTATTTTCATGTCTGTAGTTCATGCCATTTATAACTATTAAGATTTGTATTTTAAAAATCTGTAAATCAACAGGGATATTCAAATTTTTCATGTCTAATTATGCATTTTTCAATTTTATTTGATTAAATAAAACTTTTGTGCTTATAATTTGTCAGGTTTATTTCTAACTTTATTATTAGGAGTAAGATTTTTATTTATGCAAATAAAATTATCTACTATAACAAAGTTTCTATCTGGGATCATTTTCCTTTTGTTTCATAATCACCTTAAGAATTTTCAGTTTGTAAATAAATGCTGGAGAGGGTGCAGAGAAAAGGGCACCCTCTTAAACTCTTGGTGGGAATGCAAACTAGTACAGCCACTATGGAGAACAGTGTGGAGATTCCTTAAAAAACTGGAAATAGAACTGCCATATGACCCAGCAATCCCACTGCTGGGCATACACACTGAGGAAACCAGAATTGAAAGAGACACGTGTACCCCAATGTTCATTGCAGCACTGTTTATAATAGCCAGGACATGGAAGTAACCTAGATGTCCATCAGCAGATGAATTGATAAGAAAGCTGTGGTACATATGCACAATGGAATATTACTCAGTCATTAAAAAGAATACATTTGAATCAGTCCTAATGAGGTGGATGAAACTGGAGCCTATTATACAGAGTGAAGTAAGCCAGAAAGGAAAACACCAATACAGTATACTAATGCATATATGTGGAATTTGGAAAGATGGTAATGATGACCCTGTATGCGAGACAGCAAAAGAGACACACATGTATAGAACAATCTTTTAGACTCTGTGGGAGAGGGCGAGAGTGGGATGATTTGGGAGAATGGCATTGAAACATGTATATTATCATATGTGAAATGGATCTCCAGTTCAGGTTCGATGCATGAGACAGGGTGTTCGGAGCTGGTGCAACTGGGATGACCCAGAGGGATGGGATGGGGAGGGAGGTGGGAAGGAAGTTCAGGATGGGGAACACATGTACACCCATGGTGGATTCATGTCAATGTATGGCAAAGCCACTGTAATATTGTAATTAACCTCCAATTAAAATAAATCAATTAATATATATATAAAAAAGAACTACAATGAGGTATCACCTCACGCCAATCAGAATGGCCATCATCAAAAAAATCTCCAAACAATAAATTCTGGAGAGGATGTGGAGAAAAGGGAACCCTTCCCTTCATTGTTGGTGGGAATGTAAATTGGTACAGTCACTGTGGAGAACAGTATGGAGGTTCCTCAAGAAAACTAAACATAGAACTGCCATATGACTCAGCAATCCCACTCCTGGGCATATTCTCAGAGAAAACCATTATTCAAAGAGATACATGCACCCCAGTGTTCATTGCAGCACTATTTACAATAGCCAGGACATGGAAGCAACCCAAATGTCCATCAATAGAAGAATGGATACAGAAGTTGTGGTGTATGTGTGTATATATATATATATATGTACACACACACACACGCACACACGTAATGGAATATTACTCAGCCATAAAAAGGAATAAAATAGTGCCATTCGCAGAAACGTGGATGGACCTCGAGATTGTCATACAGAGTGAAGTATGTCAGAAAGAGAAAAACAAATATCATATAATATTGCATACATGTGGAATCTAGAAAAATAGTCAGATGAATTTATCTGCAAAGCAGAAACTGAGACACAGATGTGAACAAACTTATGGATACCAAGGATGGAAGTGGGAGTGGGATGAACTGGGAGGCTGGGATTAATGTATATACACTACTATAGATAAATAATGAGAACCTACTGTATAGCACAGGGAACTCTACTCAATGCTCTATGGTGACCTAAATGAGGAAGAAATCTAAAAAAAGGGAGGCGTATATGTATATGGATAACTGATTCACTTTGCTTTACAGCAAAAACTAACACCATTGTAAAATTATACATTCCAATAAAAATTTTAAAATTAAAAAAAAAAGAATTTTCAGTTTGTGTTTGCTGATAAGATATTCTCAGTTTTGTTTGCTTTGCTTTTTGATCTGAAAATATCTTTGATTTCATTCTTCCAGGGTATAATCACTAGGTAGAGAATTTTAGCTCATTAATTATTTTCTATTAGTCTAGAGGTCTTTTTCTATTGTTCTTGTAACTTTCAAAGGTCGTAGAAAGAAATTAGCCATCAATCTATCATGCTTTTGAGTGCAACTTAGCTTTTCTTCTAGTTGCTTTTAAGATTTTTCATTTTCTAGTTTTCAAAGTTTCCTCTTTGTGTACTTTGTGTATGCATGCTTGAACCCATATGTTATGGATTTTAAATATATCCTCCTCAAATCTTTGAATTTATGTATTTATCAGGTACCAGAAGTTCTTAGCCATTATCTCTTCAAATATTATTTCTGCACTATCTCTCTTCTTATTTACTTAGACTCAAGTGTATCTTAGACCTTCATACTGTATCAAGTATAGCTCTTACCACTCTGTATTTTTCATCCTTGCTTTTAGTCCTTAATTGTAGATAATTTCTTTAACATCCTCTGTTTATCAATCTGTTGTTAAATTCATTCATTTTTAATTTGTTATTAATGCTTATAATTTCTACTCAGGTCTTTTTCAGTGCTTTAATGTTACTTGTATTAGTTTCCAATTTCTCCCTGATGTTTTTAAAGTATGATTTTAATCTCAGAAATAGAGATGTTGTTTTAAGTTTGTATCTGATCACTTTTATTATCTAAAGTCCCTTGGTATTTTCTCTTGTTTCTGGATCATTTTGTCTTGTCACCAGGTATGATTTATAGTATTTTCTGAATATATTATTAGAAAAATATTTTCAGAGATAACTTCAAATCTAGGATGATGAAGACTTCTTGAGGGAGGATTTTGCCTATTTTTGCAGGGCATTCTCAGTAACATTCTCAGGCAGGGCAGTAACATTCTCAGAACCAAGGGCTGAGAATTTGCTTGTTCAACTAGATGACTATCCAGAACATAATCAAAAAATAGCTCTCCAGAGTCCTGGTCCAGGTTAGGACTGTTAACAATGGACCTTCTGCTGTTGGCGGGCACAAAACTCCAAACCTGATCTCCTCTACCTCACAAAAACACTAAGAATATTCATCCTTTCAGCAGCTTTCCAAAAATTGGAAAATGGTCTCAGCACAAAAGCCCTAGATGGCAGGGAGTGTTAGGAATAAAAGTTTTTCCCCTTTTGCTTAATCCCTGTAAGCTCAGACTCAGCCCCCTACACCTCACATCTCTTACCCTTCACCAGAAACTGTCTCTGAGCTGCCTTTTCTATATGGGCATTTGCTCCCAAGGCACAAGCAGTTCTGGTTCAGCTCTGAGGTGTAGTTCTCTTCCTATTTTCAGTCTCACAATTTTTCAGTCTCTTGTTAGGTCTCTGAACTTTTTAGAAGGTGATTTTTTGGTCAAGCCATTTTAGTTGTCATCTCCAGGATTATTGATCCTGATTACCAGGACTGTTATGACTAAACGCTTTAATGATGTATCACTATGTATTTATAGTCATTTTTTAATTTGATGTTGGTTCATGTCTTTTCTTTTCCATATTTTTTCAGTTTGATCAAATTGTTATCCATATCCTTTTTCATTTCTTAATTTGAGAGTTTCATTAAGGTTTTCATTGCATTAACTACTGTGTTATTTTCTCAATGCTCACTGTCAAGCACATATTTCTTTACTATTTTTAAAATTTTTTAGGTTAAAATATAGTTGATTTACAATTCTGTGCCACTGTAAATGGCACACTTTGCCATACAGAAAAGTGACTCAGTTATATACATATATATTTTTTTAATATTATTTTCCATTTCTTTACTCTCATATACAATCAAGAACCAATATGTTTCTGCCAATAAGTTGCGACTTTTAAATATTTTTACCTGCCCATTTTTCTCCTCCATGACATAGATGAGACTTGGGGATTCTTTTACTAGTTTTCTCTTCAAAATACCACTCATCCTCTCTTCCATGTGCTAAGTTTTGCTGATATAGCTGAGTAATATTAACAAGTTTTTATTTACAGTTGGCCCCTTATATTTAAAATATCATTAAGTCACTTCTTCTTAGACAGTTTTCTACATATGCTTTGCTTTAATTTGTATGCATTGAAATGTTCTTTACTCCACAGTGTCCTTTCTTGCAATTTTCAGACTGATCCATTTATTGTTCTCCAGTATTTCATTCAGATAGCTTATGCTGCTGATGAATTCTGTCAGTGCTTACATTATCTGTGAATATCTTTCTTTCACACTTACGTGTTCACTCTATCATTTTGGAGTTGGGAGTAAGAATTTCTTAAGTTCTAATTAATAACTACCCATTATAAGCATGGGCTTCCCTGGTGGATCAGAGGTTAGAGCGTCTGTCTGCAATGCAGGAGACCTGGGTTTGATCCCTGGGTCGGGAAGATCCCCTGGAGAAGGAAATGTCAACCCACTCCAGTATTCTTGCCTGGAGAATCCCATGGATGGAGGAGCCTGGTGGGCTACAGTCCACGGAGTTGCAAAGAGTCGGACATGACTAAGCAACTTCACTTTTCACTATTATAGGCATAGTGCCTTCCCAAGTGGTGCTAGTGGTAAAGTACCCGCCTGCCAATGGCAGGAGACATAAGAGATACAGGTTCAACCTCTGGGTCAGAGAGATCCTCTGGAGAAGGAAATGGCAACCCACTCCAGTATTCTTGCCTGGAGAATCCCATGGGCAGATGAGTGTGGGAGGCTGCAGTCTATAAGGTCACAAAGAGTCTGATATGATTTAAAGCAATTTAGCACGCATGCATAAGCATAGCAAAGTCATCAGTGCCAGATTATACTGATACAATCTCATTTCTTGAAAATTGCCTTTATAGATTTAAGTGTGTTGCAGTGGGGGTGGGACATAGTTGTATAACCCTCAAAGAATATAAGTTAAAGTGAGAAATAATCCAATACTAACCAGAAGTCTGAAGTCCTGTGATTACTTTTCCTTTGTGAATAACTTAAAAAAGAATCTGGAAGTTTGTCAGATTGTGTTTTGTCCTTAGAATTTATGAATTTTATACGTATATATTCTTGGTCTTTTACTCACTGGATGTAGTAATCCCTCAGGAGTGTTGTAATTTTTCTCTGTCCACTAATTGTGTCTGGCAGTGGAAGCTTTCTGTGGAATAGGAAAAGGTTTCAGAAGTCTCTGTCAATCTGGATCAGAGGAAAAACTTTCTGGTTTATAATATCTTTGCTCTCTCTAACCCTTGAAGTCATCTCAGCTCACATCATCATTTCAGCTTCTTCTCAGCTCCTAAAGACCAAGGGAAATTCATGAGGAGCCCCTCCCTCAAGGGTGGGGGTGTGTCCATGGGTCTCCAGGATCCATGATTATCTCTTCTTCCCCAGCCCTTGTACACCCTAGAGAGTAGAGATACCACAATGGTTCTTCTGCACTCATGCTATCTCATCTTGTCTCATCTTATGCAGGCTTCTCAGGCTTGTTTACTCAGAAATACTGATAGATGAGTGGGATTTGGAGTTGGGAGTAGAAAAGATGAAAAATGACATAAGAATCAACCTCTGCTAAAACCCACATGATGTATTAATTCCATACATTATTGAATTCAGGTAACTAATATTAGGGATTTTGCATCTACACACTTAAGTAAAATGGATATATATTAGACATTTCTACTTCATTTGCTTTGAGATAAAATTTTATCAGCTTGTATTTATTTTGTATTGCTGTATAAAAATTTACCACAATCTTGGAGGTTTAAAACAAACGTATCACAGTTTTTGTGGGTTAAGAGCCTGGTGTTTTTTTAGCTGAGACTTCTGCAGCAGACTTCCTTGGTGGCTCAGATGGTAAAGCATCTGCCTACATAGATGCGGGAGACCCAGGTTAGATCCCTGGGTTGGGAAGGCCCTCTGAAGAAGGAAATGGCAACCCACTCCAGTACTCTTGCCTGGAAATTCCCATGGATGGAGGAGCATGGTAGGCTACAGTCCATGGGGTCACAAAGAGTCAGACACAACTGCACGACTTAACTTTCACTGTTTCACTTTCTGCAGCATTACATAGATTATAATGAAGGCTTGATGCACCCTCATCTGCAGGCTTGTCTAGGGAAAGATCTACTTCCCATATCCCTCAGACTGGTGACTAAATTAAAACTGTTAGCTGCAAGTTAAAGTCCCTGTTTGTTTGCCTGATGGTTGTTAGGCTGGCAGTTTACCCCTGCAGGGCTTCTAGAGACCATGCCCTAACCACCTGGTCCTCACAATAGTGCAGCTTGCTTCTTCAAAACAATAGGAGAATCTCTTTTTTTGAGTGCTTAACTAATTAGGTCAGGCCTACTGGGAACAATCTCCCTTTGAAATAACTCAAAGTCAACTATGGAGCTGGAGAAGACTCTTGAGACTCCCTTGGACTGCAAGGAGATTGAAATAGTCAATCATAAAGGAAATCAACCCTGAATATTCATTGGAAGGCCAATGCTGAAACTCCAACACTTTGGCCACCTGATGCGAAGAGCCCACTTATTGGAAAAGACCCTGATGCTGGGAAAAATTGAGGGCAGGAGGAGAGGGGACTACAGAGGATGAGATGGTTGGATGGCATCACCAACTCACTAGACATGAATTTGAGCAAATTCCAGGAGATAGTGAAGGACAAAGAAGCCTTCTGTGCTGCAGTCCATGGGATCGCAGAGTCAGACACAGTTGAGTGACTGAACAGCAACAACAAAGTCAACTGATAAGGGGCTTTAAATTAAATATGCAAAATTCCTTCACCTTTGCTATATAGTCTAACCCATTTAAAAGAATGACTGTCTTGTCATATTCACAATCCTACCTATACTGAAGGAAGGGAATTTTGAGGAGAGATAGGAATTTAGGAGAACTTTTCAGAGTTCTGTTTACCAGGTAGCCTCATATACACCTTGATTTCTTTTTGTGTATGTGTCTGTTTCTTCTGTAATTCAGAAACAACCTGAAATCTTATAATTTTTATTCTTTTTAGACAATTTTTTATTCACAGTTTTTTTTTTAGCTTCTGGACATATGGAAATTTTTATTATCACTGTTACACTGATTCTAATTTTACTGCATTAAAATTTAACAATTCTATGATGTTGACTTTATGCTATTTATTAGAGATTTCTTTGTGGCCTAATATTTGGTCATTTTAAGAAATATTCTACATCTTCAAAAAGAACAAAGATTTTCTGCTGTGTGGATATTATGTTATATGCACATAGGATGTGAAGATAGACTTCTGTTAGATTAAGCCACTGAGTGACCGGGGTTAATTTACTAACTCAGCAGAGCTTGACCAATACTGTATAACATGAGGAGGTTTACTTATTTAGAAAACAGTAAAATTCAACAAGTTATTTGTTCAGCATTCTTTTAATGCATCTCAGAGTGTGTTCATGGATTTACTTCTCCCTTCGTGGAGAACTGCCACTAATAATATCCTCAAAGAAGACTCTTGTGAAGTAAACTTTTCGGGTCTTATTTGACGGAGAATATTGTCTCTTACATTCAAATTACTGTTTGAATCTATAGCTATAATCTCAAAATTACTTGATGTTAGCACACTGAAAATGTTACAACATGGTCTTCTTGTCATCAATGTTACTGTTGGGTTGTAAAGAGTATGTTTCCCTATCTTTTTAAAGTTTAAAACAATGTGATTTAGATTTGCTTTTAAATTTTATTTTTCAGTTCTATAGTATAGAATGCTTTCCTGGTGGTGCAGAGGTTAAAGCGTCTGCCTGCAATATGGGAGACCTGGGTTCGATCCCTGGGTCAGGAAGATCCCCTGGAGAAGGAAATGGCAACCCACTCCAGTATTCTTGCCGGGAGAATCCCATGGATGGAGGAGCTTGATGGGCTACAGTCCATGGGTCGCAAAGAGTTGGACACGACTGAACGACTTCACTTTCACTTTAAATTTTATTTTTCAGTTCTATAGTATAGAATATCTGTATAAAAATGCCTAGTAGGTAAGTTGAAAAATTGAATCTTTAATTCAGACACTATATACAAGTAATATATGTGAAGTTCTATGAGTCTGAGATTTCATAAGGCAACAAGATAGCTGGAGAAAAAAGTACCAGCTCATGGAGCACCTGTAGGCAAGGAGAAAAGCAAATGGGGAAAAATCAGGTATGACAGTACAGTAAGACATAGGAGAATACAGAGCTATTGAAGTTGAGAAAGAAGAATTTTAATGAGAAAGACAATGTCAACAATCACAAATTATGCACATAAGATTGAGAAATTGAATTTGGTAATTGAAATCATTGTTGACTTATGAGAGTGGTTTTAAGGAATAATTGGAATTAGATTCTAGATTGTAGGCTGTTAGAGGAAAACTAGATATGATCATTTAAAAGATCAGCACATCCCACTGATTTTTGTTGAGACATTTATAAATATGAGCACATTAATTTTCCTAGCAAGAGTTTGTCAAGCACCTACTTATAAGCAAAGGACAGCTCTTTTCTTGGAATCTAAATGTATAGATTGGGGGTGACAGTGGTAGAGGAGCATTTTAAAGTATTTAGATAATATAAGTAATTTAAAAGTGGTGAACACTTTTAAACATTATTCAGTAAAATATAGATGAGAGTTGAATTGTGAAGAAGGCTGTGCGCCGAAGAATTGATGCTTTTGAACTGTGGTGTTGGAGAAGACTCTTGAGAGTCCCTTGGACTGCAAGGAGATCCAACCAGTCCATTTTGAAGGAGATCAACGCTGGGATTTCTTTGGAAGGAATGATGCTAAAGCTGAAACTCCAGTACTTTGGGCACCTCATGCAAAGAGTTGACTCATTGGAAAAGACTCTGATGCTGGGAGGGATTGGGGGCAGGAGGACAAGGGGACGACTGAGGATGAGATGGCTGGATGGCATCACAGACTCATTGGACGTGAGTCTGAGTGAACTCCGGGAGATGATGATGAACAGGGAGGCCTGGCGTGCTGCGATTCATGGGGTCGCAAAGAGTCGGGACACGACTGAGCGACTGAACTGAACTGAACTGAAACAGGTCAATCAGAGTCATTTCCTTTTAAGGCATGAGATGTGAACAAGCCATGTGGTAAAGAGAGATGATATGGGGTGGGAGGTGGGAGGGGGATTCAGGATTGGGAGCTCGTATACACCCATGGTGGAGAAGGAAATGGCAACCCACTCCAGTATTCTTGCCTGGAGAACCCCAGGGACGGGAGAGCCTGGTGGGCTGCCGTCTATGGGGTCACACAGAGTCGGACACGACTGGAGCGACAGCAGCAGCAGCAGCAGCAGCATACACCCATGGTGGATTCATGTCAATGTATGGCAAAACCAATACAGTATTGTAAAGTAAAATAAAGTAAAAATAAAATTAAAAAAAAAAAAA
>SJYT01075827.1:212995-231259 GCA_006410635.1 Cephalophus harveyi
TTCTTGCCTGGAGAACCCCAGGGACGGGAGAGCCTGGTGGGCTGCCGTCTATGGGGTCACACAGAGTCGGACACGACTGGAGTGACAGCAGCAGCAGCAGCAGCAGCATACACCCATGGTGGATTCATGTCAATGTATGGCAAAACCAATACAGTATTGTAAGGTAAAATAAAGTAAAAATAAAATTAAAAAAAAAAAAAGAACAAATAAATAAATAAAAAGAAAGAAAATGAGACATGGGGAGTGAATTAGAAATTGGAGAAATATTTTCAGGAAAAGAATAAACCATATTAAGAATATATATACATATATAAGGACTGATAAGTTCAGGAGCTAGCATTGCTCCTGTTTTATGGCTAGTGGGTTTGAAAGCCGAAAACCAATAAGTGGCCAAGAGAGTTTTTATCTTGCTCTTATTATCCTTATCTATTTTATTTATTAAAGTTTAATTTCCTAGCTTTTTTTTAAATACTCATTTTTTGGTCTAATACATTACAAACCAGTTGTGCAATCTTAATTTATTCCCCCCACAGAAAAAACCTCAAGTCAAGCCTCTGCTGTCCAGTATGCTAACCAGCAGTCCTCAATGGTAGAAACTTAGTGACACAGCAGGCTGCAGTCCTCTGGCAGGCAGACAGAAGAGAGCGAGAATCCGAGTCAAGGGCAGGAGCATGCTAGAAGATCAGAAAAAGTGAATTACCATGTATGCATGGACTAGTAGTAAAAATCACTAATACAAGAGAACTTAAGATCAGAAAAAGTGAATTATAATGTATGCATGGACTAGTAGTAAAAATCAAGAGAACTAGAGAACTAATTAGAGAGAACTAATACAAGAGAACTTAGAGAAGCTGACTACCCATCTGGGCTAGCACACACTCTGGTGTTCACATGAGGGTGTGGGGAAGGGTAGAACTGAAGGCCTGGCAAAGGGCAACGTCTTAGACATAGATCAGAATATCCTGACTGTGAAGTACAATCATCAGGGTCAATATTGGGAGACATGTTGACAGGCATAAGGGTGGGACTCTTTAGCCAACTGAGTGAGGAATCTGTCCTGTTTGGAAACTTGAGAAACTTAGACCTGGATAAAAATAATCTTACACAGGAAAATTAGTTAAAGATAGAATCTGCACCTCATAAGCCCTAACGTGATAGGCCTAGAGTGAAACAAAACATCCCTTCCCAACTTATCAATGGGAATACAGGGCCTCCTAGGTCACAAGGACCTGATTCTTTATGCACTGTATTAGAGATTGAATTAAGTTTCCCCCCAAATATGTTAAAGTTCTAGCCTCAGAATACAACCTTATGTAGGAGTAGGATTATTGAAAGTGTAATAAACATGAGATCACACTGGAGTATGAAAGTGAAAGTGAAGTCGCTCAGTCATGTCTGACCCTCAGCGACCCCATGGACTGTAGCCTACCACGTTCCTCCATCCATGGGATTTTCCAGGCAAGAGTAGTGGAGTGGGTTGCCATTTCCTTCTCCAGGGGATCTTCCTGACCCAGGGATTGAACCCAGGTCTCCCTCATTGTAGGCAGACACTTTACCATATGGTGGGCCCTTAATCCAATGAAACTGTTGTTCTTATAGGAAAACAGCAATGCAAAGCCTTAAGCAAGCAGGGAGAGCACCATGTGATGGCAAAGGCAGAGACTGGAATTGTAGAGTTGCAAGCCAAGGGACACCTAAAATTTCTAGAAAACCACCAGGAGCTAGGAGGAGACAAGGAAGGAGTCCCTGTAAGTTTACACAGAAAATATGGCTCTGCCAACACCTTGATTTCAGACTTCTTGGCCTTCAGAAATGTTGAAACAATACATTTCTGCTTTGAGCAAAGTTAATATGTCAATTTGTTATTACATATTGGGAATTATTATACCCTGGGTCCTGAAAGTAAATGGAGGAGATGACAGGAGTAGGGGTTTCTGGTCAGTGGACTGGACTGGGTGAAGGCTGAAGAACAAAAAGAATGAGATTTTTCTTCCAAAGACCACAGTTAATAATCAAGATCTTTTCCTTCATCTTGTTTCCGCTTCCCTGCCTAAAACTATGCCAAATATTAAACTGTTCTCTGAACGTTTTTCACAGTTATAAACACTTGAATTAAATTGGAGCTTAAATTCAGATTATATCCTACTAGCCTAGATGAAACAGAGAGTCAAATATTTCTTAATAGTTTAGGCACATGTCTCACCAAAATCTTTTCCTCGTAAATCTCTTTTAGATTTATGTCCATTCTGAGTTAATTTTTGTACATAGTGCAAGGTGTTAAGTTCAGTTTTTTGCATAATGATGTCCAAATATTACAGTATCATTTATTCAAAAGTCTATTATTTCTTAATGAACTATCTTTTTGGCAATTCAATGAAATTTATAAGTAGGACTGTTTCTAGCCTTTCTATTCCATTGATTTCTGTGTCCATTCTCTAGCAAATAACATACTTTCTTGGTTACTATAGCTTTAGATTAAGTCTTAAAATCATATTGCTGTCTCTTATACACATCTCTGGGCATACACACTGAGGAAACCAGAATTGAAAGAGACACATGTACCCCAATGTTCATTGCAGAATCTTTTTCCTTTTCCATTGTCAATTTATACAAAAAGAATTGCTTGTATCTGAACTGTGTACAATTATTTATAGATTAATTTTGAGAGAATTGACATGACCATATTTTGTCTTTTAATCTAATAAATAGGTCATAGGTCTTCATTTGATCTAAGCCTTCCTGATTTCTCTCACCACTGTTTTATAACATTCAGCATGAATATTTCCTAATTATTTCATGTTTTATATTACTACTCTAAATGATACTATTTTTTAAATTCAATTTCCACTTCTTCATTGCTGGTGTGTATAAATAAAATTGAAATTTTATATTAATTTTGTACCCAACAAACTTGTGAAAATATTTATTAGATTTAGTAGCTTTTTCATAGATTATTCTGAATTTTTTGGTAGAAAACTATACAGTCCGTGGAAGTCTCCAGGCCTGAATACTGAAATGGGTACCTGTTCCCTTTTCCAAGGGATCTTCCCAACCCAAGGATTAAACCCAGATCTACTGCATTGCAGGCAGATTCTTTACCAGCTGAGCCATGAGGGAAGCCCAGAAAATTATGCCATTTATGAATTAAAACAATTTTAGTTTATCCTTTCCAATCCTTTTTTTTTCTTACTTTATTGCACTGAACAGAACCCCTAATATGATGCTGAAGAGGAAAGATGAGAGCAGACATAATACTTGTTCTCTGATATTAACAAAATAGTATTCAGCCTTTTACCATTCATTATTAGCTGTAGGATTTTTCTGTAGATTCCCTTTATTGGAGTTAGAAAGGTTCCTTATATTCCTAATATAACAAGAGTTTTCATCATAAATGAGTGTTGTATTTTGCCAAAAATTTTCTATATTCTAGTCAATTTTTCATCATGTATTTTCCTCCCTCTTTATTGTGCCTATCCACTGTTCTTTCATGCCTGTCCAATCCCCATTGTCCTTTTGATCTTTCTGTCTCATCTTATATCCAGCATAATTCTAGTGACTTGAACAACTATCCTTCCAGCTTTTATTGGTTTAACCCCAAATTTAATCAAAACTCTCTACTCTCTATTTACCCAGCCTGGGAAGAAGCCTTTTCGCCACATCCTCATCCTCCATCACACAATACTGTATGTACCTCTTTGATATCACATAACCTAGTAAGCATAAAAGTTACTATTATATAAATACCATTTGATGCAAGTTTATTTCATTGTAATTTATCTCCTTTTCACAATAGGTTGTTCAAATTTATCATGATTTCATTGTTTGGGGGTTCCGTTACATAGATTTATGTTTCAACAACACCAACCTATTTCTGTTATGCTAGCAGATCAATAAATTGGCAGAGTTTGAATATTTTGAGTCTCACTGACAAAAAAAATAAGCCATTTCCTTTACTATTTACATTTTAAAGCAATCACCAGATTTAATATGATTAAGGTATATTACATAAGAGTAATAATGGTCTCATCATGGGAGTTTTGTAATTTAGCAACTTGATTTTCCATAACTTAGTCTTCCCTCTCATCTCTGACCCGCCAGGGAATGATATCCTTATTTTACATACCAGTTTTTTCATATCTCAGCACTTGAATAACTTCTCCTTTTTCCCAATAGTGTTGCTTCACCTTGATCTATTTTTGTCTTTCCTAGTTCTCCTTGCTGTTCTTTATTTCCTCTAAGTCTCAAACCCATTATGTTTTCTCTCTTCAGGCTGCTACTTTATATTGTTTCTTACTTATGTTCAACATTCCATAAATATACAAAGAAGCCCCTGGCCAAATGTTTCCAAAATTTATTTTAAAAATAAATGAATATAAGAAATAATACCAAGCTTGCTGCTGCTGCTGCTGCTAAGTTGCTTCACCCTCATAATATCTGAGTAAGATCTATTTAAGGAAATGGTAAAACTCTTATGTTGCCCATATGCACAAGAAAATCCTGAAATGCTAAAAGAAGCAATAATATGGAAAAGTTTGACTTTTATGATTCATTCAGCCCAGTTTCTCACTCATAGACAAGAGATGTAACCTCAAATACATTTAAATATATTTTGATTATATTTTGAACTTAAGAGAAACTTACAAACTATATCATGACAGAAGATGTGATCTGTTTTACTTATATAGTATTTTGCAACTTTTGAACTAGTAGTCAACATTTAAAATTTGGGACATTTTACATAAAATTCTGATTTTTGTTTTTCTTTCTTTTTCTATTGAAGTACATTTGATTTATGATATTTTATTAGTTTCAAGTGTGCAACATAGTGATTCAATATTTTTATATATTATACTCCATATAAAGTACTTACAAAATAATGGCTATATTTCACTGCATTGTAAAATATATCTTGTTGCTTATCTATTTTAAAAAATAGTAGTTGCTACCACTTAATCACCTATCCCTATCTTGCCCTTCTCTGCTTCCCTGTCCCCACTGGTAAGTACCAGTTTGTTTTCTATGTGAGTCTTTCTGTTTTGCTGTATACATTCATTTTATTGGTTAATTTCATATGTAAGTGTTGAGCATTTGTTTTTCTCTGATTTACTTCACTATGTATAATGCATTCTATATTCATCCACATTGTTGTACATGGCAGAATTTCATTATTTATTAAGGGTGAGTAATACTCATTACTTTGCCAACAAAGGTCTGTCTAGTCAAGGCTTTGGTTTATCCAGTAGTCATGTATGGATGTGATAGCTGGACTATAAAGAAAGCTGAGCACAAAATAATTGATGTTTTTGAACTGTGGTGTTGGAGAAGACTCTTGAGAGTCCCTTTGACTGCAAAAGATCCAACCAGTCCATCCTAAAGGAAATCAGTCCTGAATATTCACTGGAAGGACTGATGCTGAAGCTGAAACTCTAATACTTTGGCCATCTGATGCGAAGAACTGACTCATTGGAAAAGACCCTGATGCTGGGAATGATTGAAGGTAAGAGGAGAAGGGGATGATAGAGGATAAGATGGTTGGATGGCATCACTGACTCAATGGACATGAGTTTGAGTAAGCTCCAGAAGTTGGTGATGGACAGGGAAGCCTGGCATTCTGCAGTTCATGGGGTTGCAAAGAGTCAGACACAACTGAACTGAATATTCATACTCATACACACATATACATACACTTATGCCACATCTTTACCCATTTATTTGTTGATGGACAATTAGATTGCTTCCATATCTGGCTACTGAAAATAATTCTACAAATGTTGGGATGCATGCATCTTTTCAAATTAGTATTTTATGTTTTCTTCAGATATATACCCAGTAGTGGAATTACTGGACCATATATGGTAGTTATGTTTTTAGTTTTGAGGAATTTCCACAGTATTATCCATAATGACTTCTTTAAGTTACAATCCTACCAACAATGTACTAGGGTTTCCTTTTCATCACATCCTCAATAATATTTTCTTACTTGTAGACTTTTTGATAATAGTTGTTCTGATAAGTGTGAGGTGATAAAGTAGTTTTTATTAGCATGTCCCTGATGATTGATAGTAACATTTTTTTCATGTTCCAATTGGCCATTTATATACCATCTTTGGAAAAATATCTATTCAGGTCTTTTGCCCATTTATTAATCAGGTTGTATTTTTTTGATATTGAGACATATAATCTATTTATATATTTTGATATTAATCTCTTACTGTTCTATCATTTGCAAATATTTTCTCCTATTCAGTAGATTGTCTGTCTTTCTGTTTTGTTGATGGTTTCCTTTATTGTACAAGAGGTTTTAAATTTAATTAGGTCCCATTTGTTTCTTTTGCCTTAGGAAGCAGATCAAAAAATATATATATGCTACAATTTATGTCAGAGTTCACTTCTAGGAGTTTTATGGTTTGAGGTCTGACATTTGGGTCTTTCATCCATTTTGAGTTTGTTTTTGAATATGGTGTTAGAGAATGTTATCATTTCATTCATTTACATGTAGCTATCCAGTTTTCCCAGAACCACTTATTGAAGAGACTGTCTTCCCCCACTGGTTATTTTTGCCTTCTTTGACATAGATTAATTGACCACAGTGTGTGTGTTTGTTTCTGGGCTCTCTATTCTATTTTACTGATCTTTCTGTGTCAGTACCATATTGTTTTGATTGCTGTGGTTCTGTTGTATAGTCTGAAGTCAGGAAGCTTGATACCTCCAGCTTTATTTTTTTCTCAAGGTTACTTTGGTTATTCAGGGTCTTTTGTGGTTCCACATAGATTTCATGGTTATTCGTTCGAGTTCTGTGAAAAATGTCATGGGTATTTTAATAGGGATTACATTAAGTCAGTAAATTACTTTGGGCAGTATGCATATTTTAACAATATTAATTTTTCCAATCCAAAAGCACGGAATATCTTTCCATGTCTTTGTACCATCTTCAGTTTCCTTCATTAGCATCTTGTATTTTTCAGAGTGTAGGTCTTTCAACTCCTTGGCTAAGTTTATTCCTAGATATTTTATTCTTTTTGAGGCAGTACTTTCTTATAGAGTCTTATTTCTTGTTATAGCCTTTTATTTTACACTTAGAGAATACTCTTTAACATTTTTTTAGGGTCCATTTAGTATTGATGAACTCTTTACTTTTTACTTATCCAAGAAATTATTTAGTTCTGCTCAATTCTAAATTACAATCTTGCTGGGTAGAGTATCTTAAGTTGCATGTTTTTCCCATTTAGTGCTTTGAATATATCACACCACTCCCTTTTGGCCTGAAAAGCTTTGGCAGAAAAATCAGCTGCTAGTTTTATTGGGGTTTCCTTGTATATGACTGTTTTTCTTTTTGCCTTTAGAAGTGTCTCCCTTTTGCCATTTTAGCTATGATACGTTTTATTGTGTGCCTGTTGTATTTTGCTTTGTTTAGTATCCTCTGTATTTCATGTGGCTGCATATCTGTTTCCTTCAGGTTTGTGATGTTTTCAGCCATAATTTTACCAAATACATTTTCTATTTAATACATACCTACTTCTCTCTCTATATTTCTGCTGCTGCTGCTGCTGGGACCCCTATAATATGGATGCTAGTATGCTTGATGTTGTCCCAGAAGTCCCTTAAGCTGTTCTCATTTTTTCCTATTTTTCTTTCTGTTCTTCTGATTCGACAATGTCCATTATTCTGTCTTCCAGATCATTTATGCATTCCTCTGTATCACCTAGTCCACTTTTAATTCATTCTAGTATGTTTTTCATTCCACCTACTGTAGCCTTCATTTCTGACTCATTTTTTAAATATATTTTTCATTTCCTTTTAAAAATTCTCACTGTGCTCATCAATTCTTATCCCTAGTTAACGTTCTTAGTACTAATGTTTTGAATTGTTTAACTGGTAAATTGTTTCTTTTTCATTAGATTTTTCCCCCCATGGTTTTTTCTTGCTCTTTCAATTGAGACAAATTCATCTGTCTTCTCATTTTCCTTAACTTTCTCTGTTTCTATGAAGTTAGATGAAACGCTTACCTTCTGTGGTCTTGAAGGGGTATCCTTAAGTAGAAGCATCCACCTGGTCTGCGTATGCCCAGTGGCTTTGGTAGGCAAGCTGTATTTGACATGGACACAAATCATCTCTATCTCCAGGGCATGCTGGCAGCCATCATCTTCATAGGAGATATAGTGGCTAGGCAAGGATCCACGTTTGAGCCAGGCTCACTGGCTCAGTGGCCATCACTGCCCTTTTAGGAATGGAGTAATGTACCAAATAGAAGAAGCAAAAGCCCTGAGGATCAAATTTGAGGTGACTCCATTCATTTTAAGTGTAATCTCTCTCCCCTTCCAACACTGGCACCCTTGCCCCAGAGGGTAGCAATGCTTGAGCAAAAGGGGCTGGTGTGGAAATTCTGCATGGTTTGGGGAATGAGATGTAGTGGTTTGGCCAGGGTCAGAGAATAGATTGTTCCTGATGTGCTGCCTGTGTAAGTAATAGTAATGATTGCCAGTGTCCTGATCAGATGCTGCTTCAGGTCTGCAGGCCTCTTTTGTCCTACAGCTGAACTCTCCACTTAGGATTGTGTTCCCTTGCCCTGGTTTGTTGCCTCTTCAAAGGGCATGGGGGACCTGTGTGAGCTCTTGGTGTAGGTCAAGGCAAAGGCTTTAGCAATCCAGATGTAGACACAGATTTGGTCTGCTTCTGATGTACTGACTATTTAGGTATCATTGATGGCTGCCCCCACAGTGCTCAGAAGCGGATTAGGTCTGAGCCACCTCTGTGTCCCTCAGTGAATTCTCTCCTTGGCCATAGCAGCCCTCACGCCAGTGTGGAGCTATGTTATGAAATAAGTGAGGCGGGAGCATCTGCTCAGCTCAGGCTAGGGTGCACACTGGGACAGTCTTTCAAAACTGAACAAACAGCTGACATCAACCCTCTCTGCCCTGACTCAGGAACAGACAAGCATGTGTAAGCTCCTCAGGAGTGGGGTGCAGGCTCCCCACAGTTCTCCTGTTAGTCTCACTGGCCCTCCAACGAGTCAAGGGAGCTTTTCTTCCCTGGGTCTGACCCAGGTCTGGGATGCCCAGTAAGTGTCTCAAACTATTCACTCCCCAGGGAGGATCACCACCCATGTAATCTCTCTTTTCTTCTGAGTCCCATCTCAGAGACACAGGTCCCAACCTGACTGCTTCTCTTCCTAAATTATTCTGTATGGATCTTTCTTATAGCTTGGTTGTATATGAGTCTTCCAGTCTTCAGCTGATTGTCAATGAGAATGTTCCACATGTTGATATATTTTTGATGTGTTCATGAAAAGTAGTAAATTCAGCATTTCCTCTTATCTTGTTCATATTTTACATAAGGCCTTTGTGTCAGATTTGTCTTTTGCAAATGTTTTCCTCAATCTGATTTTTGTTTAATTCTCTTGAGAGTGTATTTTGCAAAAGAGAATTTTTTGTTTTGGTAAAATCTACATCATCACAATTCTTTCCCTCATCATTCATACCTTGATGTTATGTCTAAAAAATCATCACCATATCAAAGGTCATTCAGGTTTTCTCATATGTTTTTTTCTATGAGTTTTTTCTTTTGTGTTTCATATTTGTCTGTAATCCATTTCAAATTAGCATATTTGAAGAGGGGTTTACAGTCCATTTCTGTATTCCTTTTTTTTTTTTTTGCATAATATTCAGATGTTCCAGCACCATTTGTTGAAAAGACAGTCTTTCCTCCATTGCCTTGCCCTTGCTCCTTTGTCAAAGATCAATTGACTACATTTATGAGAGTCTACTTCTGGGATCTCTACTCTGTTTCATTGATCTGTTTATCTATTCTTTTTAGCAGTATCACAATGTCTTGATTACTGTAGCTTTACAGTAACTCCTGAGGTTGGATACTGTCAATCCTTCAACTTTATTTTTCTCTTTTGACATTCTACTGGATTTTGAGTCTTTTACTTTACCATGTCAACTTCAGAATCAGTGTGTTGATATCTATAAAATAGCTTGCTGGAATTGTGATTGGGATTGAATTGAATCTATAGATCAAATTGAGAAAAACTGACATTTTCACAATAATCAGACTTTAAACTCATGAACATGGACTCTCCATGTATTTAGTTCTTCTTTGATTTCTTTCAGAATTTTGTAGTTTTCCTTACATAAATCTATAAATATTTTGTTAGACTTGTACCTAATTATTTAATTTTTGAGGGAGCTAATGTAAATGGTAGTGTTTTCAATTCAAATTGTACTTGTTCACTGATGATAAATGGGAAAGAAACTGATATTTAAATATTGACCTTATATCTCACAACCTTGCTATAATTATCTGTTCCAGAGGATTTTTGTCAGTTCTTCCATATTTTCTACATAGAAAGTCATGCCATCTGTGAACAAAGTTTTATTTCTTCCTTCCCAAACAGTATACCTTATTTCCTCTTTTAGTCTTACTGCATTAACTAACACTTTCAATAGTGGATGTTGAAAAGGAATACTGAGATATCATTGCTTTGTTCCTAATCTTAGAGGAAAGCTTCTAGTTTCTCACCTTTAAGTATGTCAGCTGTAGAATTTTAAAATCTTCTTTATCAAGCATAAGAAGTCTTCCTCTGTTTCTAGTCTACTGAGTGTTCTAACCATGAAAAGGTGTTAGATTTGGTCAAAATTTTTTCTGCATCGACAGATATAATCATGTGGTTTTACTTTTATAGCTTGTTGATGTAATGGATTATAATAGTTGATTTTCAAATTTGTAACCAGCTTTATATATGTGGGATAAATTCCACTTGGTCAAGGTATAAAATTCTTTGTTTATATCATTATATTTGATTTTGTTGAAGATTTTCATATCTATGTTCATAGGAGATACTGGGAGAAGGAAATGGCCACCCACTCCAATATTTTTGCCTGGAAAATTCCATAGACAGGGGAGCCTGGTAACCTACAGTCCATGGGGTTGCCAAGAGTCAGACATGACCTAATGACTGAAGACACACAAAATATATTGGTTTGTATTTTTCTTGTATTGTCTTTGTCTGATTTGGGTATTACAGTGATACTTGCCTAATAGAATGAGTTTGGAAATATTGTTATTTTCTGAAAGAGACTGTAGATAATTTCTTAACTATTTGATAGGATTCACCAGTAAACTCATTTGGACCTGTGCTTTCTGTTTTGGAGAGTGATTAATTATTCTTTCCATTTAATATATATGGTTATTCAGATTTATCTATTTGTTTTTCTATGAGTTTAACAGATTGTGACTTTCAAAGAATCTGCCTATTTCATCTATTATAAAATTTGTGGGCATAGAATTGTTCAGAGTATTCTTTTATTGCTTTAATATCCATGAAATCTGAAGAGATAGCCTCTCTTTAATTTCTGATATTAGTAATGTATATCCTTTCCCTTCTTTTATATTTTTCTGGCTCAGTTCAGTTCAGTTGCCCCATGAAAGGCAGCATGTCAGGCCTCCCTGTCCATCACCAACTCCCGGAGTTCACTCAAACTCACGTCCATTGAGTCGGTGATGCCATGCAGCCAGCTCATCCTCTGTTGTCCCCTTCTCCTCCTGCCCCCAATCCCTCCCAGCATCAGAGTCTTTTCAATGAGTCAACTCTTCACATGAGGTTGGTCAAAGTACTGGAGTTTCAGCTTCAGCATCAGTCCTTCCAACACCTAGGACTGGTCTCCTTTAGGATGGACTAGTTGGATCTCCCTGCCATCCAAGGGGCTCGCAAGAGTCTTCTCCAACACCACAGTTCAAAAGCATCAATTCTGTGCTCAGCTTTCTTCACAGTCCAACTCTCACATCCATACATGACCACTGGAAAAACCATAGCCTTGACTAGACAGACCTTTGTTGGCAAAGTAATGTCTCTGCTTTTCAGTATGCTAACTTGGTCATAACTTTCCTTCCAAGGAATAAGTGTCTTTTAATTTCATGGCTCCAATCACCATCTGCAGTGATTTTGGAGCCCAGAAAAATAAAGTCAGCCACTATTTCCCCGTCTACTTGCCATGAAGTGATGGGACCAGATGCCATGATCTTAGTTTTCTGAATGTTGAGCTTTAAGCCAACTTTTTCACTCTCCTCTTTCACTTTCATCAAGATGCTCTTTAGTTCTTCACTTTCTGCCATAAGGGTGGTGTCATATTTCTATTAATCTTTTGAAAGAAATGATTTCTAGTGTCATTGATTTTCTTTACTGATTTCTTATTTTCAAAGACATTGATCTCCTGTTCAATGCTATAAATTTCTGTCAAAGAACTGCTTTCATTGTTTCCCAAATTTTGGTGAGTTGTATTTTCATTTAGTTCAACATTCTAATATCTCTTGAGATTTCTAGTTTGATCCATATGTTATTTAGAAGTATAATGTTTAATTTTTGTATATTTTTCAGGTTTTTCTAATCATCTTTCCATTGCTAATTTTTAGCTATTTCCATGGTAGTCTGAGAGTAGACATTGTATGTACAAGTTTGTTATGGTGTGTTTTATGGCTCAGAATGTGGTCTATCTTGGTGAATGATCCATGAAACCTTGAAAAGAATGTTTCTTCTACTGTTATCAAAATGAAGCAGTTGATAGATACACATTACATCCAGTTGAGAGTCTTACTGAGCTCAACTATGTCCTTACTGATCTTCTGCCTGCTAGATCTACTTTTGATAGAAATATTGGATTCATCTAGTTCTCACTTATTCCTGAGTTTTTGCCTCATGTATTTTAGTGCTCTGTTGTTAATGCACACATACTTTATGTATTATTATCCCTTTTTGGAGAATTTATCCCTTTTCATTAATGTTCCTCTTTATACCTGATAACAGTTCTTGCTTTAAAGTTTTCTCTTTTGAAATTAGCACCTTTTTCCACCCACTTACAAGAAACCCATGTTAAATATAAAAACACATAAATTAAAAGTAGACAACATGTACTTTGGTCTTGTTTCCTGATCCATTCCCACAATCCCTGCCTTTTCTGTGGTACATTTAGATCATTAACATTTACAGTGGATGCGCATAGCAGCACCTGATGGCCCAGCAAAGGCCACTGCTCCTGCTCAGAACAAGATGTAGAATGAACTGTGGGAGGCTACACATCTCCCAGGGAAGTCCAGTCCACCCTAATGAACTTGAAGAAAGCTGTAACCAGCCAGTAAACATGACAGACGTTGTTAAGCAGCTTCAGAAATGGCTCATGCATGGAATTTCAATGAATGCTTCTGAGGGAAGCTGGCATTGAATTCAATTTTAAATGCATGAGGCTGTCATATTATTGAAGTAATTCTCTGAACTTTCCTGACCCAAGTGCTGTGCTAATAGCCAAAGAACTTCCACAACCCAGAAAAAGGAAACCTGCTGGAGACTTACAAACATTTTACTTTCTTAATGAGGCTATATGGCTTAGAAGAAAAGAAGGCATTCTTGCATTTCTGTACATCTACCAGTGTTAATTATGGACATAGTTACACCAGGCTGAGTGGCAGCAAACTGGTGCTAAAGCAACTTGGAGGAGTTGTTTCCCCAGACTAAGCATGAGGTAGTGTGAAGACAGACAGATGTCTGATCAGTCCCCAAAGGAGCATTTCCTCTGGTGGATATTTTCACTGATGAATTGCTTTTGCTTAGCTGGCTAGACTAGGGTGATCATGAAGTCAGAAGTCACAGGGGTCAATACCACTGTGATCATATTAGCATTACTGTTGCATAGTTATAGGTTGTAATCTAGCCCTGGGAAACTATTTTGAAAAGAAGTCCTATGGTCATATATCCAATCTGTAGAAACCTACACCAAAAGAAACAAAGAAAAAAACAGCTCTACTTTACAGTCAATCAAAAGTTTATATAGAAAACTATTTATATAAGAAACTGTTATATATTATTTTTCCCAATTATCTTATTTTCTTCAATCTTAGATTGACAGAAAAAGGGGTCAATACCACTGTGATCATATTAGCATTACTGTTGCATAGTTATAGGTTGTAATCTAGCCCTGGGCAACTATTTTGAAAAGAAGTCCTATGGTCATATATCCAATCTGTAGAAACCTACACCAAAAGAAAAAAAGAAAAAAACAGCTCTACTTTACAGTCAATCAAAAGTTTATCTAGAAAACTATTTATATAAGAAACTGTTATATATTATTTTTCCCAATTATCTTATTTTCTTCAATCTTAGATTGACAGAATTCTTACCTAAACTTTACTCTAAAGGTAGTTTTTTGTTGTTGTTGTTGTTTTGTTTTGTTTTGTTTTTGCTACACCATGTGGCATGTGGAATCTTAGTTCCCTGACCAGGGTTTGAACCTGTGCCCTCTGCACTGGACTACTGGACCATCAAGGAAGACCCTGCAGTGGAAGGTTTAACAATAATATCATTGTAGTGCTAGAATCTGCTGGGAGGCAACAGAAGTAATCTAGGGCAGAGACCATAAATACAGGAACGAAGGCAGAGATGAGAGAGAAGGGACACACCAGGAAGATATTTAGAGCATGAACTGTCAGACACTGGCAACCAGGAGTTTTAGTGGCATCACATATTCCATGGACAAGAACTTGGATTTACTGTACCATAATCATGGATGTCAGTTGTCCACTAGAAAACAGACTGATAAACAACAGCCCTGATTTTCAGTGCTTATTGACTTCCCTGGTATAACCACTTGCACCAACTTCAAGCTCCAAAGGGCTTAACAATCAGCTGGAAAATTCCTGATGTTTTGAACATTGTTCATGTAGGCTGGAATAAGAGAGTTCGGGTACATCACTGACCTGAATTCAGTGTCAAGGAATGCGATTTTCAGTTCACTTAAATTTTGTCCCTTTTATCCTTCCTCTTTGAACCTATTGACTTTAAGAGCTATTCGTAGGGTTTTATGGACATAGAGAAGACAAGCAGTGACACTAGACTGTACATTGACTATACACTGGTATAATAGACTATACTGGACTATACATGGGGCTGTACATTGGATGTGCACTGATGTACAGTGGACTGAACATTAGATGTACACTGGTATATACTGGACTGTACACTGAACTGTACACCAGATGTGCCCCAGATGTGTCCTGGACTATACTCCAGACATGTGTCAGATGTGCCCCAGATGTGCTCCAGATGTGCTTCAGATATGTCCTGGAGTGTACTCCAGATGTGGGCCAGATCTGCTCCAGATGTGCACTGTATGTGTGCTGGATATGCACCAGATATGCTCCAGATGTGGACTGGATGTGCCCAGGTGTGAACTTGGACTGTACACTAGATGTAAACTACACACTGGAATGCACACTTAAATGTGTACTGGAATGTACAATGTTACACTAAACTGTACACTATACTGTACACTGGATGTACATTGAGTATACTGGAATGTACACTATGCTGCACAATGGACTGTATATGGTACATGGGACTGTACACTATGCTGTACTTTAGATGTGCACTGAATACATTGGATGTACACTATACACTGGACTGTATATTGACATACACTGAATGTTCAGTGGATTCACAATGGACTGTAAAGAAACTGAAACAAGTGCCAGCCTGTTTTCTAGTACATCACGGACATACATTCTTTGAACATATATGTGCAAAATGCCAAGCTCTAATGATTTCAGTTTCTTCTGAGTTTTCCTTGAGTTATAGGTAGACATCAGTCCATTTTGAACTTCAAGATATCAAAAAAGTTTAAAGGCCAAGTTGCTTACATTTTATTAAAACCAAAGAGTGATTGATTCTAAATTATATAATGTATACCTCAAAAACAAAAACCCCACAACTAAGCTTGATATAGATGTTTATTTTTCCACCCATAAATAATATGTTCCAAGGAGAAAATTTGGGGACAAACATTTGTAAAGAAGTCCTCATAATCAAGTTCAGGGAACATTCCTTCTGAATCTCTTGTGTAAAGTAAATTCCCAAAGTAAAGTTACTGGGTATCAGATGAAGTCATAACTTCAAGCAGCAATAAAGAGATGCATTCTGTTCACCTCCATAATTAAAAAAAGCATTCACAGTGATTAATATACTGCATTTGTTGCCCTTTGTTCCTATTTTTGTCTTCCACTCTTCTTTAATTGTTTTATATGATTTAATCTCTCATTTTAATTTTTTTCCCTTCCTTAGGTGGCACAGGATGGCTAGAATGGGTTGAAGTTGGATATTTATTTATTAGTTAATAAATAAAGTTAATATTTATATATTAACTCCTACCCAGTTATTTAGGTTCTGGTTAGTTTCCCCTGTGGGCAGGCCTTACTAGAAATAACATGGTGCCCTAGCATAATTCAAAATGACTTTTTTTCCCCCAGAATCACAAGAAAATTGTTCTGATATTACTGTGGGGAAATGGTCAAGCTCCTAGAAGTATGTCTCACAATACTGTGGCCCCTATAACTGAGCCCTCAGCAATTAACCCATTACAAATGCAGTTTTCCTATTCCAGTGCTGGTTCCCATGGCAACTTCAGCTTATAAGTCTCTACACTCTTAAGCTATGTTGACCTGTCTGTCTCTCCAATCTTGGGGGAAGCAATCTGCACTATGTCCACCATCTTCTCTTTTAGATCCAATAAGAGTTGTTGATTTTCTAGTTGCTAATAAGGTGGAGTGGCGACTTTCAAGTTTCTTGTATGTGGAGCTAGAAACCAAGTCTAACCTTTAATTGTCTTCACTCTACTTTCTCCCTCTTGAAGACTTATTATTTCAAGGTAGTGTTCCTTGAACAATTGTGTGCTTGGTCGCTCAATCATGTCCAACTCTTTGTGACCCCATGGACTGTAGCCCACCAGGCTCTGTCCATGGGGATTCTCCATGCAAGAATGCTGGAATAGCCTGCCATATCTTCCTCCAGGGAATCTTCCCAACCTAGGGATCGAACCCAGGTCTTCCATATTGCAGGTGGATTCTTTACCATCTGAGCCACCAGGGGAGCTCTCTTGAACAGCTATATTTTCATAATAACTTGCATGGATTGGATACAGAAATCTTTAAAGCACAAAAATCTGAAGATATTTAATCACTACTGAAGCAAAGAAAAGAAGCTTGTCCAAATAACAGTTTAAAGAAACTCTATTTTCTATTTAAAAGTAAGAAGGACAGATTATTTTTACCCCCTTAGTACAACTTGTTGAAATATATTCATAAATATACAAGAGGAGATAATTTATCTTAATTAGGTTGTAAAAGTTATGTTACTGAGTGCAAGCTCATACTGCTAACCAAACAAGAGGCCAATAAGTCAACAGGTGAAGCACTGGGGCACAGAGTAGTGACTTCCCAACGGATTTCCCAACCTGGGGTTATGGCAAAGGGACTGAGAAACCCCTGGGAATTTGACTTTGGAGGCCAGTGGGATTTGATTACAGAACTTACACAGGGCTGGGGAAACAGACTCTTGGAGGACACAAACAAAACCTTGTGACACCGGGACGCAGAAGAAAGGAGCAGTGATCCCACAAGAGACTGACTCAGACTTGCCTGTGAGTGTCCAGAAGTCTCCAGTGGAGGCATGGGTTAGCAGTGGCCTGCTGCAGAGTCATGGGCACCGAGCGTAGCAGTGCATGCACGGGGCCTTTTCAAGGAGGTCCATTATCTTCATCACCCCCACTGCAATTTGTTCTCAGGTCAAACAACAGGGGAACTTCCCTCATAGCTCAGTAAGTAAAGAATCTGCCTATAGTGCAGGAGACCTGGGTTCAATCCCTGGGTTGGAAAAATCCCCTGGAGAAGGAAATGGCAACCCACTCCAGTATCCTTGCCTGGAAAATCCCATGGACAGAGGAGCCCTGTGGGCTGTATTTCAAGAGGTCACAAAGAGCTGAGCATGACTGAACAACTAACAATTCACTTCAAACAACAGGGAGGGAACACAAAATAAAATTGTCCATCAACTGAAATTTGGATTAAAGATTTACTGAGCATGGCCCTGCCCGTCAGAACAAAACCCAGTTTCCCTCACAGTCAGTCTCTCCCATCAGGAAGCTTCTATAAGCCTCTTATCCTTATTCATCAGGAGGCAGTTCAGTTCAGTCGCTCAGTCCTGTCCAACTCTTTGTGACCCGATGGATTGCAGCATGCTAGTCCTCCCTGTACATCACCAACTCCGGGAGTTCACTCAGACTCATGTCCATTGAGTCCGTGATGCCATCCAGACATCTCATCCTCTGTCATCCCCTTCTCCTCCTGACCCCAATCCCTCCCAGCATCAAAGTCTTTTCCAATGAGTCAGCTCTTCACATGAGGTGGCCAAAGTACTGGAGTTTCAGCTTTAGCATCATTCCCTTC
>SJYT01075840.1:9473-24578 GCA_006410635.1 Cephalophus harveyi
AGCAAGCCTTTTCTGCCTTTCTGGAGTCAGTTATTTATTTCAAAGTAGCCTCACTTGGCCCCTTGAAAATTCAAGATTCAAGTAGATACATTTTTGTCAATTTCTTTCACAAAAGAAATGAAATTTTTTCTCGTGTTTTGGCCATATTTTTCTGTTTGTTCTTCAGTGTCCTGGTTTCTCTCTCTTTCCTGTCATAATCTCACCTGGAGAGCTTTTCTTCAGTCAGGCGTCAGACTCCTTTTTGTGTGGCACTTCCAGGAGACCTTGCTTGTGTTGACTTTAGAAATAAAACTGCCAGTTATTTTACCAGCAAAATGTGTTATTTGGGAATAGCAGAGAATAGCAATTTGGGAAAGGCTGGCTATAGTGAATCATAGGGAAGTCCAAAGAGATGAAGGTAAGGTCACCTTTCATCAGGTTTTAGGAAACTGGGGAGGATTGCTTTGAAGGAAAGTTCCTTAGAAATGAAGGAGTTGGAGGTTTTGGTGGTTTCATATTGGCTACAAGTGGTGGTTAGTACCTTGTTGCTAGGGCAGGGAGCTATCTTTTCTTTTCTTAAAAGCAGAAGATGAAATTCCCATGTGAAAAATGTCCTCCCTCTTACTGGAAGAAAAGTAACATTGTTAACCATGGATAAGACCTTGAGACCTGGAGAGAATTTGTATAGATAATTCTCTGCAAGCAGACAGTGTTAACACAATTCATACTTTCCTCTCCCTGCTGGTTATATAGGCTGCAGCTAGCAGTACTTCTATGAGAACTCTTCCTCAGGGCTTCCTGACTCCACTCAAATAAAGCTTACCTTTATGTATTTTCACACTTGTGGGTTTTCACTTTTCTCCAATGTGTATAATTTTCTGGATCCCAGTGTTCCCTAGAGCTGTTTGGGGTTTAGGCATTAAAGTTCTATTACCCTGATCAGTGGATAATCTATTATAAATGGAAATGAAAGCTGTTGTTAAAAGTGTTCTGAGGTTCTCTGTGGTAACTGGGTTTAACACTGGCTCTGGAATTAAGAGATGAGTGTTTAAATCTGTATCTGTCACTTATCTCCTCTCTCATGTTTATCAGGTCTTTTAACCTCACTGAGGTTCAGTTTCTTCAAAGTTAAATATCATAGATAAAGGTAATAATATCAACTCAAAAGGTTGTCCCAGGGCAAGGATTCTCTAAGCGTGATTTGGGGACCTGAGCAGAGCTCAGAAACACTTTCACAGGGTCTGTGAAGTAAGACTATATTTATAACAATACTAAGACATTATTGGAGAAGGCAATGGCACCCCACTCCAGTACTCTTGCCTGGAAAATCCCATGGATGGAGGAGCCTGGAAGGCTGCAGTCCATGGGGTCGCTGAGGGTCAGACATGACTGAGCGACTTCCCTTTAACTTTTCACTCTCATGCACTGGAGAAGGAAATGGCAACCCACTCCAGGGTTCTTGCCTGGAGAATCCCAGGGACGGGGGAGGCTGGTGGGCTGCCGTCTATGGGGTCACACAGAGTCGGACACGACTGAAGTGACTTAGCAGCAGCAGCAAGACATTATTTGTCCTTTTCACTTCCTTTCTCTCCAAATGTACAGTGCACTCTCCAGTGGCTATGATGTCACAAAAGACTGAATGTAGAGCACACATGGGAAGCTGGCTATCTTCTATTTAGCCAGGAACTAAAGATGTTTGTAAAAAACATAAACCAGTGTCATTGTTATTACTGTTTTTTTTTCAATGCAATCATTTTCATTAAATTATGTAATATTATTCTGAAATGAGTTTCTTTTAAATAAATTAAGAAATATTTCAAGCATTTATTAGTTTTAATTTTTAAAGTCACAAATATTGATAGATATATTCCCCATAAAAAGTTGTTTGGATACTCAATAATTATTGAATCTAAAAGGGTCCTGAGACCACATCTGATGAATTTTTAAGAACTGTTTTTGTAGGAACTATAGGAGATATTTCTCCTAGAATAATGCCTACACAGAGTAGACATCAAATAATTTTTTTCTAAAATGACATTGGCTGTGATGTGTTAAGAAATGATTCTACTATTCTATATTTCCTGTCCTTATAATTTTTTGAGTGTTTGATACAATGGAATCATTAAAAAAGGGAGAATTAAATCATCATTTCTGTGTTGAGTAGAGATTGGCCTGTATATTATGAAAACATTTGACCAAATAAAAGGTTCAGACATGTGGGTTTTGTTATTTCCTGGTAATGATAAGACAACAAAATGGAAATTGCTTGTGAAATAGAATCAGAGCTTTACATAGCAATGAGAGATGCTTAGAATGTTTAACAATTTAGAAATGGAATAAATTAGTATTGATTATCAGAGAAGGCAATGGCACCCCACTCCAGTACTCTTGCCTGGAAAATCCCATGGACAGAGGAGCCTGGTAGGCTGCAGTCCATGGGGTAGTGAAGAGTCAGACATGACTGAGCGACTTCATTTTCACTTTTCACTTTCATTCATTGGAGAAGGAAATGGCAACCCACTCCAGTGTTCTTGCCTGGAGAATCCCAGGGATGGGGGAGCCTGGTGGTCTGCCGTCTATGGGGTCACACAGAGTCGAACATGACTGAAGTGACTTAGCAGCAGCAGCAGCAGAAATATTGATTATCCACTTATGCTATATTCATTTCATATGATTATCTTGTATTAAGTTTATTCATTTGACCATTCATTTCTGTCTCTTTCTTTCAATATATATGCATTACTGACCTACTATTTACCAGGCACTATGGTAATTTCTGACTGCCATGATATACAAAACCTACTTCCTGTCCTCATCAACATTACTGTTAGGTTGGAAGTCACAGTAACAACAAAAACAACAGAAGACAGTGAGTGTAAGCGAGGGTAAGCTGCTGCTGCTGCTGCTAAGTCGCTTCAGTCATGTCCGACTCTGTGCGACCCCATAGACCGCAGCCCACCAGGCTCCCCCGTCCCTGGGATTCTCCAGGCAAGAACCTACCCTATTCTCCAGGGTAGGTTGCCATGTCCTTCTCCAATGCAGGAAAGTGAAAAGTGAAAGTGAACTCGCTGAGTTGTGTCCAACCTTTGCGACCCCATGGACTGCATAGATTCCTTAACTCACTGCTAGAGTGCATGGGATGGCAGAGAGTTGGACCTGACTGAGCACACACACACACACACACACAGACAATTAAAAATAGGAGACAGTTTTTTTCTAGTTACACCTCTGGAAACCATGAATGTCATGAAGAAACATCATAGTTTCCATAATAGGAATAGGAAAATGACATTAGGTGAGAAAGAGCAGGATGATGGCAGGCCAGCAAAGAATGTGTTTTTGAAAAGCATGAATATGTGAAAAGAAATTATGACTGCAAACCTTGTATGTTTGTAATAATTAACTGGTGTGGCCCTGCTGATAGTATTTGGCAGAATTATCTCTAGTGCAGAAATGGAAAGTTTGCAGAGGATTCTAATTTAAATAGAACTACTACTCTATGTAGGAAAAAGTGTAAATAGAGGAAAGTGTAAATAACAGCTGGCAGTAGTTACGTGCCTCAAAAATCCAAATAGTGCTCTGCTTTTGAAAATAGGTTAAAGTAGGTCTGATATTCCAGTGCTTTTTTAATATCTGGAGTCATAGAATTCTGTAGAAAAAGACTGGTGAGATTTTGTGTTCTGCAGATTGTAGGCATTCTTAGTTTATTGATTTGAAAGAAACTACCATAAATTACTGGGAAAATGTTATTTCCGAAGCTTTTTATAGATTCAGCCTATTCCTATTCCTGTATCAGCTTTTAAAAGTCTATCTCCGTCCCTATAGGAAAAGTAAATCTGTTGGCATGTCTATACCTTAGTTGGTGATATTATCACACTTCTTTCAATACAGAATGATAGAGCCACTTGAAAAGCACTTGAAAATTTTGTGAATATTTTCCTTCCACTTGAAATGAACAGTATTCCTGGTTCTACTCTATAAGAGAAAGTGAACCAATACATATACCACAGACTAGTCAGAAGGAATGGGAGAAGGCAATGGCACCCCACTCCAGTACTCTTGCCTGGAAAATCCTATGAATGAAGGAGCCTGGTAGGCTGCAGTCCATGGGGTCGCTAAGAGTCGGATACGACTGAGCAACTTCCCTTTCACTTTTCACTTTCGTGCATTGGAGAAGGAAATGGCAACCCACTCCAGTGTTCTTGCCTGGAGTATCCCAGAGACGGGGGAGCCTGGTGGGCTGCCGTCTGTGGGGTCGCACAGAGTCGGACACGACTGAAGTGACTTAGCAGCAGCAGCAGCAGTCAGAAGGCATATGCAGCATCAGGCTCTCTATCTCATATTTTTCAGGCATATTTATGTTTTTTAGTTTTTATTATTCCTGCAAAATACACAATTCTTAGCGATCAATATATATTTTGCTTGCCAGTGTTTCATAAACAAGGCTTTAAGGATCTTCAATTACTTTAGGAAACATCCTCAATTTTGAGAATTTCATAATTTAAGAAAGAATAATTACCTATGGAGCTTAGAAACCATGCTCTTTTTTTTTCTCTCTCTCTTTTTTTTTTTTTCAAATCATAACTCTTCTATTATTTCAAAAAAAAACAAATCAACGATCATTTTAGAGACAAAGATTCTCAGCATCTGTGGAAGGAAATCCAAAATCCTGCATCAGGCTCTCTATCTCATATTTTTCAGGCATATTTATGTTTTTTAGTTTTTATTATTCCTGCAAAATACACAATTCTTAGCGATCAATATATATTTTGCTTGCCAGTGTTTCATAAACAAGGCTTTAAGGATCTTTAATTACTTTAGGAAACAGCCTCAATTTTGAGAACTTCATAATTTAAGAAAGAATAATTACCTATGGAGCTTGGAAACCATGCTCTTTTTTTTTTTTTTTTCAAATCATAACTCTTCTATTATTTCAAAAAAAACAAATCAACGATCATTTTAGAGACAAAGATTCTCAGCATCTGTGGAAGGAAATCCAAAATCCCTTTAGCTTGACAATTCACATTTTGCTTGATATCATCCGTTGTGAACACTTTGTCATTAACCTCTAAGATCCCAGTTCCATCTTGAGAAGTCTCTGGTTGCCATAACTTACAAACACAGTTGTTGGCATCTTCTTTCTAATCACAGTGAAGAGTTGTATCTTTTCTTTGCCTTCTTATATTGCTCTTTTATCAGTTCCCCTGTCCAGAACTTTATTATTCTTTTCAGATATTCAACTAATGAAAAATAATTTTTTCTTTGACATTTTATGTTATTGTTTTGTTGACAGATAAAAATTTAGTGTTTAGCTTTGTTGAGGCTTACTATTTTTATAAATCCCTGCTAGCCCTTTGTTGTAGTCCTTGATCACATGCATGTATTTTTAGAATTTGTAATTAAAAAAAAAATTACCTGAAAATCTCTCTCTGTAGCTCTACTTAATGCTTTTAAAAGTTATCTCTCCTCTTTATCTCCCTTCAGATACTGAGGGATTTTATATTTAAAGTTGTAGAGTTTTTTCCTTCTAGTTTCACCTAATGGAAACATATAATAATAGGAACTTCTGGAAAGGATGTGTCCTTCTAACAGCTAAAGCTCCTATCTGTATCAATTTATGTCTGCTGTTTTCCTCCTGCCCCTTCTTTTTCACAATTATTTAGTTATTTTTGCTTTTTGACCGTGCTGGGTCTTCATGCCTGCATGGCTTTTCTCGAGCTGCAGAGAGAGAGAACTACTCTCTAGTTGTGGTGTGCTTCTCATTGTTGTGTCCTTTTGTGTTGCAGAGCACGGGCTTTAGGGAACATGGGCTTCAGCAGTTGCGGCTCCCAGGCTCTAAAGCACAGTCTCAATAGTTGTGGTGCATGGACTTAGTTGCTCTGTGGCAACTAAAGGATTAAACCTGTGTCTCATGCATTGGCAGTAGTCTACGACTGAGTCACTAGGGAAGACCCTGCCCCCTCTTTAAAGGATCTACTGCATTCTAACAGATTTATTTAGCTTAAAAAATGATTTCCAATGAAAACATATTTCCCACTTGTAAGCAAATAAAAATGTATGTGCATCTATGTTCAGTCATGCCCAACTTTTTGTGACCCATGGTCTGTAGCTCACCAGGCTGTTCTGTCCGTCGGACTCTGCAGGCAAGAATACTGGAGCGAGTTGTTATTTCCTTCTCCAGGGGATCTTCCCACCCCAGGGATTGAAACTGCATCTCTTTTGTCTACTGTATTGAAGGTGGATTTCTTTACCTCTGAGCCACCATGGAAACTGTTATAATATATATTTCATAATTATGGCTTAATTTAACTAAGATTCTCCAACACACTAATGTATTTTCCTGCTGTTTAAAAGCCACTGAAATTTTATCTCATGTCTGGCTTGAGACATGCTGCACAGGAGTGTACAGCACAACTTTTGCTAAACTACTTTAAATACAATTAGATTCTACCAGGAAATCATGGTAAAAATATTAAGTAATTAGGAGAATTTTTAGGTTAAATATGTATTTTATTATTTTCATGGTACAATTGAGTTTTCTGTTGTTGTTTTTAAAATCAAATACTAGCTTCCAAATGACCAAAAAATGCCAGTAAAATGATAATTGACTGTGTTCTTGAGCTATGCACTTGAGTATCCACTCATGCCACTGGATTTTGGTGACCATCTTCTAATTCTGAGACAATTAACTCAAAATATTAGAGGGTGAGGGGGAGAAAGAAATAACCTGCATCCTTTCTAGTGGTAAAGAATCAACCTGCCAATCCAGGAGATGCAAGAGACGCAGATTTAATCCCTGGGTCAGGAAGACTCCGTAAAGTAGGAAATGGCAACTCACTCCAGTATTCTTGCCTGGAAAATTCCATAGACAGAGGACCCTGGCAGGCAGGCTCCATGGTGTCACAAAGTAAGACACGATTGAGCAACTGAGCACGGATGCACACTTAATAACATCATTGTCCCACTTCCATCCTTAGAGCTGCTTTACTCTAGTGTTATTATTTTGTTAAATAAAAAAATCACTTTACTGTTGTAAAGTGTTTTGACTGTGGCCTTCGGATAAAGTGAAACATCCAACTCTTTTTATCTTACAGATAAACTCCTTAATTTCTCTAATCCTATTCATTCACACATGATTGGAGCATCCATTTTGTCTAAATTTTTTCCCCTTAAACTTCTTCCTTTTAAACTTTAACCATTTCATTTAATTTTTTCTTTCCCTACAGCAAGTGGAGAAGACGGAAGGTACTAAAATTTAATGGGATGATAAATTGAAAGGAGAAATTTTGAGTGATTGTAACACTCCACTTCAATTATATTTGATAGTGTTGACTCTTTGATGAACATGATAGAAATCTAGAATTAGAAAGTAATCAAGTTTTATTATTTTTCATATTACTGGCCGGTATGCAAAATGTTTATCACACTAAATATATATTATTTTCTAGAAATGGGTATATAACTTCCCAGAACTTTGTTTAGTAAAAACTCCAACATTAAAAATGCACTTTAACACTTTTACAGCTCACAAATAGTAATATAAAAATATTGCTGTCTAAGGTTTTCTGAAAACCAAGTTTAGTCTGTATTTCAGGCCCCATTCCACTTATTGGCAGATATCTTTCTAATCTCTTGCAAGAAAATTCACTTAAAAGGAAATTCATTGATAAAACAGTGTATCTTAGAGGTAAGATGAGTCAATTCAGGCTTTTCCCCTTCACCCCCCATTTTTTTTTTCCTGTGGTAGACGCAGCTTTCCTGTGGCTTTCATGTATTGTGATATTTCATGAAGGTCTATATATATTTATATATCGACACTCATTCTGGGGTGGCATATATTTAAGAAAATTACCCCCCTATGGACTTCAGTCACTGACATTTCTTCATGCTGGCTCTTGTCAGTAAATCCATCACTCATCTTACACTCTTGGTGATGCTTAGTTGCATTTCCTTAACATGATTTCCCAATTTATTGGGGAGTCACTGGCTTGCCACTAACGCTTCCTATTCTCTTCTAATGGTACAATGGTCTACTGCAGTTTTCCTTTGCACAGGGTATTTAAGGATATCAAGGTGGCCTATCTGTTTCTAAGATTTCATTTAGAGTGGTCTTAGAGCAGAACTCAAGACAGATAAATGAGACTCTCTTGTCCTTTTTGCAATCTAGAATCATGCTTTAAGAAAGAGATATTTGATATGCTAATACATATTTAGAGAATTTGAAAGCAAAGTAAGTGTAGTATGGGAAGTAAGCTGAATCTCATTTATTATGGACATATTGGAAAAATAAAAAAAGCTAAAAGGGAAATTCCCTGGTGGCCCAGTGTTTAGGAATCCATGCTTCCCCTATAGGGGACATGGGTAGGATCCCTGGTCAGGGAATTAAGATTCCATAAGCCAAGTAGCACAGTCAAAAGAAAAAATATACAGTACTTTAAAATAGAGCTAAGTGGACATTTTCATACATTACCTTTGCCACTACTAGATGCTTTTCCTTGAAATGCATGTTTCCTAAGAATTAGAACTGCCAACAATAGATGAAGTAGAGATTTGTTCTTCTTGTCTCCCTACTGCCACATCCCAATCTTCATCAGTCCATTTCCCTGTCACTCACACAAGTAAATTTTTAAGATGCCCCCATTACATCTAGATCTCCATGACTAAGCCCTGCTTACAAACGAAATAGAATGAGAGTCTGTCATTATTATTCTCACTTGGGCATCTAGGACAGATTCATATTTGGAGTTTTATCCATGGTAAATGTATTGATCAAAGTGGTAAACAGTCCTCTATTTTATATTTCTTATAAGTAAAATTGGGGCTTCCCTGGTAGTTCAGAGGTTAAGCGTCTGCCTGCAATGCGGGAGACCTGGGTTCGATCCCTGTGTTGGGAAGATCCCCTGGAGAAGGAAATGGCAACTCACTCCAGTATTCTTTCCTGGAGAATCCCAGGAATGGGGGAGCATGGTGGGCTACAGTCCATGGGGTCACAAAGAGTTAGACCAGACTGAGCGACTTCACTTTCTTTTCATAAGTAAAATATCATGCTTATGAATTTGGTTCTAACCTATTTTTAATGTAAATAATTTAGATTATTAGAAGTTCTCTAAATTTTACTTCTAACCTGGATAAGGAATTAGTTTTTAAAATATTCCTAACAGATTGTTAATCAGGGTTCTCAGACACCTGTGGTCAAATTCCCTTTTGTAGTTGTATAGTCTCTTAAAATTCATAATATTCTTTTAATCTCAGGGAAAATATTAAAGAAAATATGACTACTAATTCCAGTTATCCAGTAAAAAAAATCATCATCTATGTACACTTTTCTCAGAAAGCTATACTTCCAATTATTATAGAAAATGGAAACAAATATTATAAATTCCTGGAACACTGTTCAAAAGTTACATGAGCTGGATATTTACCTTTTACTATTTATTAGTTTTGAAGGGGATAATGAAATTGGAATTGGATGGCACTGCTAGTTATTTCTTCCCTGGGGAGAAAATTTGAAAGAACAAAACAGCTCTCTCCTCTTTGAAGCAGATAGTCGACTGAGGCAAAACCTAAATCTACCTCGTCACCTATAGTTGATAATAGAGTGATAATATTTGAACTTTGTATAGTAGTATTTTGAGTATAGCCCCTGACTTCCCTCTTAGCGTCTCTATACCCTGAGATTTCTACCTCATTGCTTATCATATAGTAACAAAATTGGGCCTAGGTTACCTAAGTTATTCTTGATTTTGTCAAGTACCTAGTATACTAAATTTCTGAGAACATCTTATTGATAGAGTTCAAAATATTTAGTCCTTCTATCATCTTATATCTGTCTTCCTGTGATACATACCTGCATGGGTTTGCCCATTTGGAGCAACAAAGGAAACATACACACACATTGGTTTTCTACAAGCTTTTTTGGGGAAAACTCCTGGCTATCTTCCTGATTTTACCTTTGCTGGATTAGCATGCCTTTTCTCTTCAATCAGATTTTTCCAAAACATTTGCAGGCCCCTCACTGTATTGTTAACACCCAAGAAAATAACTTTAACTATAAATTAATACATAGATATCAAGTTAGCTCTATCTCTTAAATGACTTTCAGAATAGGAAAGTTTTTATATTTGCTATCAGAAAGCTTCTCACTTTATTCTGTCTGTATCAAAAGAAAAGATACCAGTGAATATCTTTTATCTGTATGAGTAATTGATTACCACAGTAATGCTAAGTAACAAGCCACTATGAAACCTCATCAACATAGAACAACAAGCATTGATTGCTTGCATGTTTGGAGTCAATTGGGGGTTGATGAGATGCTAAAACATAATGCTGTGAAAATGCTGCACTCAATATGTCAGCAAATTTGGAAAACTCAGCAGTAGCCACAGGACAGGAAAAGGTCAGTATTCACTCCAATCCCAAAGAAAGACAATGCCAAAGAATGCTCAAACTACAGCACAATTGCACTCATTTCACACGCTAGTAAAGTAATGCTCAAAATTCTCCAAGCCAGGCTTCAGTAGTATGTCATCCATGAACTTCCAGATGTTCAAGCTGGTTTTAGAAAAGGCAGAGGAACCAGAGATCAAATTGCCAACATCCGCTGGATCATCAAAAAAGCAAAAGGGTTCCAGAAAAATATCTATTTCTGACTATCTATTGAACAACATATATTTGTTAACTATGCCAAAGCCTTTGACTGTGTGGATCACAATAAACTGTGGAAAATGCTGAAAGAGATGGGAATACCAGAGCACCTGACCTGCCTCTTGAGAAACTTATATGCAGGTCAGGAAGCAACAGTTAGAACTGGACATGGAACAACAGACTGGTTCCAAATAGGAAAAGGAGTATGTCAAGTCTGTATACTGTCATCTTGCTTATTTAACTTGTATGCAGAGTACATCCGGAAAAGGCAATTGCACCCCACTCCAGTACTCTTGCCTGGAAAATCCCATGGACGGAGGAGCCTGGAAGGCTGCAGTCCATGGGGTCGCTAAGAGTCAGACACGACTGAGTGACTTCACTTTCACTTTTCACTTTCATGCCTTGGAGAAGGAAATGGCAACCCACTCCAGTGTTCTTGCCTAGAGAATCCCAGGAATGAGGGAGCATAATAGGCTGCCGTCTATGGGGTTGCACAGAGTTGGACACGACTGAAGTGACTTAGCAGCAGCAGCAGCAGCAGAGTACATCATGAGAAACACTCGGCTGGATGAAGCACAGGCTGGCATCAGGAGTTCTGGGAGAAATATCAATAACCTCAGATATGCAGATGACACTATCCTTATGGCAGAAAGTGAAGAAGAACTAAAGAGCTTCTTGATGAATGTGAAAGAGGAGAGTGGAAAAGTTGACTTAAAGCTCAACATTCAGAAAACTAAGATCATGGCATCCAGTCCCAACACTTCATGGCAAATACATGAGGAAACAGTGGCTGACTTTATTTTTGGGGGCTCTAAAATCACTGCAAATGGTTATTTCAGCCATGAAATTAAAAGATGCTTACTCCTTGGAAGAAAAGTTATGATCAACCTAAACAGCATATTCAAAAGCAGAGACATTACTTTGCCAACAAAGGTCCGTCTAGTCGAGGCTATGGTTTTTCCAGTAGTCATGTATGGATGTGAGAGTTGGACTATAAAGAAAGTTGAACACAGAAGAATTGATGCTTTTGAACTGTGATGCTGGAATAGACTTAGCACCAGTTTTAGTTGTCTCTGCAGAAGAATACGTTTTTTCACAGAGTGTGAGACCTACAAAGCCTTGGATACATTGAGGACAAACTTCAAAATATGGGAAATAGAAAATTTTGCCTTGAATGCAATATTTGTATGCCAATTTATCTAAGAAAAGTGATAATAGGCATCAAGGAGTTAAAAATGAATTATAAGTAAAAATCCATGGTAATAATGCCTTTGAATTGTAATTTTTTGCTATCTCATTTTTACTTACTTAGAACTTTATCTCATAGATAAATTGAAAATGCCCTATTAAATTTACTTGTGATATATGTCAGATAAGAGTTTTAAAGTTACTATTTCCATTCCTTTAAAAAGATATATTATTTGTTAATAGGTTTTAAAATTTAAAATTAGTTAATAGCCATACTTCTAACAAATATCAACAACAATAATGGCCACTATAGCAACTTCAAATTTACAATGAAAAAAGTTGCAGCTAATATTATTTAGCTAAATGTTTTCAATTAACTCTCAGTTCAATTCAGTTTCTTGGTCACACCCAAGCATGTGACCCAATGGTCTGCAGCATGCCAGGCTTCCCTGACCGTCACCAACTCCTGTAGCCTGCTCTAACTCATGTCCATTGAGTCAGTGATGCTATCCAACCATCTCATCCTCTGTCATCCCCTTCTTCTCCTGTCTTCAATCTTTCCCAGCATCGAGGTCTTTTCCAGTGAGTCAGTTCTTCACATCAGGTGGCCAAAGTTTCTATAGACGTATAATTTAGATAAATAATGTACTCAAGTATTAAGTATATATACTGAGAAATTTTGACAAACATAGACACTCATGTAACTATGACCCATGTGTATATTTATATTCCATATTAGTATGTGGAATATTGACATCATCCCGGAAAGAGTCTTCATGCAGTTAGTTAAGTCTCCATCCTAAAACTTCATTGACTATGCTAAAGCCTTTGACCGTGTGGCTAAAGCCTTTGACTGTGTGGATCACAGCAAACTAGAAAATTCTTAAAGAGATGGGAATACCAGGCCAACTTACATGCCCCCTGAGAAGCCTATATGCGAGTCAAGAAGCAACAGTTATAACCTGAAATGGAACAACAGACTGGTTCAAAATTTGGATAGTATGATAAGGCTGCATTTTGTCACTCTGCTTATTTAACTTATATGCAGAGTACATCATGTGAAATACCAGGCTGAATGAATCATAAACTTGAATCAAGGTTGTCAGGAGAAAATCAACAATCTCACATATGCACACAATACCACTCTAATGGCAGAAAATGAAGAGGAACTAAAGATCCTCTTGATGAGGGTGAAAGAAGAGAGTGAGAACACTAGAATAAATCTCAGCATTCAAAAAATGAAGGTCATGGCATTAAGTCCCATCACTTTATGGAAAATAGATGGAGAAAAAGTGGAAAAAGTCACAGATTTTACTTTCTTGGACTCCAAAATCAGTGAAGATGGTGGCTGCAGCCATGAAATTAAAAGACACTTGCTCCTTGGAAGGAAAGCTATGAAAAACCTAGGCAGCATATTAAAAAGCAGAGGCATAGCTTTCCTGACAAACTTCTGTCTAGTAAAAGCTGTGGTTTTTCCAGTAGTCATATACAGATGTGAGAGTTGGACTGTAAAGAATGCTGAGCACTGAAGAATTGATGCTTTTGAACTTTGGTTCTGGAGAAGACTCTTGAGAGTCCCATGGACAGCAAGGAGATCAAATCAGTCAATCCTAAAGGATACCAACCCCGAATATTCACTGAAAGGACTGAAGCTAAAGCTCCAATACTTTGGCCACCTGATGGGAAGATCTGACTCATTGGAAAAGACCCTGATTCTGGGAAAGGTGAAGGCAATAGGAGAAGAGGTAGATGGAGGGTGAAATGGTTGGATGGCACCACTGACTCAATGGACATGAGTTTCATCAAACTCTAGGAGACAGCAAAGGACAGGGAAGCCCAGTGTACTGCAGTTTATAGGGCCACAAAGTATCAGACATGACTTAATGACTGAACAGCAATAGCCTTGGGAAGTTTTCTAGGCAACGACATAGGGAAGGGGAACACACGTGGAAATCGGCAGACTCCCTGAGTTGAAGATGTGGAGCTGAGTGTTTGAAAAATGAGGTGACTAGAATTCACTCCTCTCCTCATCAGAGAGGAGAGCTACACTGAGAGAAAATTCTGGAAATCTGCAGATGGTCCCTTTTGACTACTCAGTTTAGGATGAATTAGTGCATTTGTGTGAGAAAACCACCTCACTTAGCGGAAATGATTTCCTGAAAGCACTAGAGATAACAGTCATCATCACTCTCCCAGGACTGAGAATGGTGCCTCTCTCACCAACCAGACTGAAGGTCCCTTTTGACTACTCAGTTTAGGATGAATTAGTGCATTTGTGTGAGAAAACTACCTCACTTAGCGGAAATGATTTCCTGAAAGCACTAGAGATAACAGTCATCATCACTCTCCCAGGACTGAGAATGGTGCCTCTCTCACCAACCAGACTGAATATACTTCAAGTTTCGTGAGGATTTGGGTAGAGTATATGAAACTGTCTTGCCTCATTGATGGGAAATTACTGAACATCATTTCATTCCCAACTAATGAGGCTTAAAGAAAGACACACAGTAAGAAAACTGTTTTTGTATAACTATGTTCCAGAATAACATTCAATGATACTTAAAGAAAACTAATTGATCCCAAACATAGTAAGATAAAATTTAAAATGTCTAACATCTGATCATAACTGACAATGCAGGTGGAGAAATAGGAAAAACATGTTCCATAATGGAGAGAGAAAAGACAATCGAAACATATCTAAAACTAATGCCTTTTTTAGAATTAGCAGGAAAGGACGTTAAAACCATTATTATGACTAGGTTCCAAATATTCAAAAAAGACATGTTGAGATAAATAAGATAAGCAGGAAGATCATATAAAAATTTCAGAGATGAAAGAATCTTCAATTGTATGATGAAAAATACACTGCTTGGGGTTAAAGTCAGATTAGACACTGAAGAAAAAACGTTGAAGGCACAGTACTATAAATTATCTACATTAAATTTCAGAGGGAAATAATAAACAATATGAAGATCAGTGAGCAGTGGATGAAGCTCAAGCAGCTTAATTTATATTTAAATGGATTATCTAAAATACAAAAATAGAGAGGGAGGCACAAAAAAGAAAATTTGAAGAAACCGTGACTGAAAATTTCCAAATCTGACGAAACATGAAAAAACTTACACCAAGCAATCTTAATTGTTTCTTAATACAAGTGATTAAAAAAAAGAGTCTTAAAAAAGAGGAAAACATATATTATAAACTAAAGAACAAAAATGAGAATGACAATGAATTTCAGACATAAAACAATGCAAAAGGAAAGACCAAAGATCAACACATTCCAAGTTTTAAGAC
>SJYT01075840.1:25426-39423 GCA_006410635.1 Cephalophus harveyi
GATTTATAGCATATATAAAAGTGAAATATATGACAACAATTGGACACAAAGTAGAAATGAAGAAAATATATAACAGAAATGGTATAAAATATACTATTTTAATGTTCTTTTATATGAAATGGTATGATATCACTTGAAAATTGATTGTGATACATTAAACATATGTAGTCCTGACTTTAAAGCAGTCATAAAATAGCACACACGTGGATAGTTTTAGTTAGTAAGCCAACATTAGAAATGAACAGCAACAAAAAAGACAATACAAGACAAACTAGAAAAAAATAAAGGAAAAATGGACTGGACAGAAAAAAAAAAAAAACAAACAAGACAAATAGAAAACATAGCAAGCTACTAGCTATATACCTACCCATATTAAGCTAAATGTAAATGGTCTAAAGATGAAAGCCAAAATGTAGAGCTTATCAGATTGGATAAACAAGTACTCTGCAACTGGATGCAGCTTACAAAAAGTGAACTTCAAATATCAATATACAACTAGGTTAATAATAAAAAAGATAGAAAATAGTGTAACAGGTTAAAATAATTAAAATGTGCTTCTGGTAGCTCTACCAGCATATGTTCATATGCTTTTAATGATATAAATTCTTTGAAAGTTAACAAATTTGGGGATGTTGATAGGATGAAGAGTGTATTGAATGTGAAAAAATAGTATGTAGAGGGTTAGAGGGAGTTAATGCAAAAAATAGATTTACAAAGAATAAAATTAGATTGTAGAAGGAATATTAATTGCTGTTAAGGACATTGATACATGATACTTAATTTAATCTAGAATTTAGTAATGTGAAACAGTTTATTTAAAATTTAAATAACTACCTTTGAAGAAAACTGAGTTTTCATATCTGCCCTCTTTAGATCCTTCAAAGAAAAGAAAGGTTGAAATGTACATGTTTTACTCCCTTTGCTCATTAATTTTTAAAATCTTACCTTTGAAATACCTGCTTTATAATGATGTTTCACCTGATTGGTTATGGCAGACACATTACTGTCCTGTCACTAAACATGATGCTTCAGAGAGTTGATTAATTTTGAATACTTGATTTGAGATGAGAAAACATGGGTAGGTTGATTTTTAGGAGGAACAATCTATGTGGAATTAATAATGTAGTCTTCAATTTCAGGCAAAAATTGCCTGTGTGCAGCATTTATGATAATCACAGAATCACTGGGGTGATTTGCCCAAAAGGCATATTGATAAAGTAGCTAAATTGTTTCAGGCATCAGAGACACAATAATTAATGTTTCATTTATTTTCACCAAGCTGGAAAAGATTTATCTGTAAGACAATATTTGGACAATATGGGGAATGTTGCTTTACATATAAATAATAGGTATTTCATAATTTTTATTCCAACAATAGTTTTCCTTTAACAATAAAACAAAAAATGTAATCACATTTTATACCTTTCAGTATACTTTCTAAGTATATAGTTTGCCTGTATAATCATCAGTATCACCTTATAATCTTTATTCCATGTCTCAAAATATGAAGCTTTCCTTTGGATGCTTGTTAAATATATGTGATAGAAGATCAAATTTATTAGCAAGGACTCGGAAGTTGCTTCAGATCATAATATTTAAAGCTCCAGATTGTTTGAAAAATAAAAAGCTGAAAGCAAAAAACAGTGGGATAGGAGAAGGAAGTGGAAGCATTAAATTTAAAGTGGAAGCATTAAATTTAAAGGAGTAGAGGATGGGGGAGGAATATGATTTGATGTTTTAGTTTGTTTTCTATTCCAAAGTCTTTTATTAAAATTTGTTTTAGGCTTCCCTTCTGGTTCAGCTGGTAAAGAAGCTGTTTGCAATGCGGGAGATCTGGGTTCGATCCCTGGGTTGGGAAGATCTCCTGGGAAAAGGAAAGGCAACCCACTCCAGTATTCTGGCCTGGAGAATTCCATGGACTGTATAGTCCATTGGGTCACAAAGAGTTGGAGAAGCCAGTGACTTTCACTTCACCCTTTGTTTTATCCTTCATTCTTTAGATTTTGTAGCCCAGGGTTCAGAGCTGGATATTCTCAATTAGTATACTGTGTCTCAGAAATCCTGCAGTGGCTAAAGTTCAAATCCACTCTTACTGCATTAATATTCCCTAAACCTCAGACAGAAAAGTTTACTTCTTTCACTGGGAGATTTGTCATGGTTAAGAATACATAAAAAATTCATTCTTTTTTGTTTCCATTCAACACAAATGTAATAACTTCTAGGTTATTATTAACTATTAGCATGGCCTATAAAGTCTTAAGCCAATAAGGCCTAAACCAAATATGAACAATAATAACACTTCCAATAGTGTGAATATATTCTAATATATGTCTCACATAATTAAAAATAGCTACCTGATTTAAGATAGCTAGGCTTGGACAGCATGTTCTTTCCAAAAGCTTTACCAAGCTGAAACATATTTACCAGATGCATCTTTTTATATTTGCTGTCAATATTCTCTAGCTAAAGACTACCAGAAACATACCTATTGTTAAATAGATTGGTTTTATTACTTATTAAAGTTGGTGAGACTACAACTCTAGGGGTAATAATGGTGCACTTCAGTAAGGGGATGTTAAAAAGAACATACAGAATTTAGACTTTGAGACAGTGTTTGAGGGGACATTCAAATGGAGCAAGTCTCACTCTGAACTGGGTGCATTCAGAAAGCAGGAAAATTTTTGTGACATAAGTCAAGGCTATGGTTTTCCCTTTTTTTTTTTCTACAGGAGAAGGCCATGGCAACCCACTCCAATATTCTTGCCTGGAAAATCCCATGGCCGGAGGAGCCTGGTAGGCTTCAGTCCATGGGGTTGCACAGAGTCAGACATGACTGAAGCGACTTAGCAGCATGGTTTTTCCATTCCCTTTTTTTTTTTCTACAGGAGAAGGCCATGGCAACCCACTCCAGTATTCTTGCCTGGAAAATCCCATGGCCGGAGGAGCCTGGTAGGCTTCAGTCCATGGGGTTGCACAGAGTCAGACATGACTGAAGCGACTTAGCAGCATGGTTTTTCCAGTAGTCATGTATGAATGTGAGAGTTGGACTGTGAAGAAAGCTGAGTATCGAAGAACTGATGCTTTTGAACTGTGGTGTTGGAGAAGACTCTTGAGAGTCCTTTGGACTGCAAAGAAATCCAACCAGTGCATTCTGAAGGAGATCAACCCTGGGATTTCTTTGGAAGGAATGATGCTAAAGCTGAAACTCCAGTACTTTGGCCACCTCATGCGAAGAGTTGACTCACTGGAAAAGACTGATGCTGGGAGGGATTGGAGGCAGGAGGAGAAGGGGACGACTGAGGATGAGTTGGCTGGATGGCATCACCGACTCGATGGATGTGAGTTTGAGTGAACTCTGGGAGTTGGTGATGGACAGGGAGGCCTGGCTTGCTGCGATTCATGGGGTCACAAAGAGTCGGGCACGACTCTTTGAGTGACTGAACTGAACTGAATATCTCATTAAATTTTATCTACAGATTGAGGAGACTAGAGCAAAGCTAAAGCTTTAGGTGATAAATAGGCTGCAGTCCCTCATATTAGCCTGGAGTGGGGAGGTTTGAAATTTTATGGCTTACACAATGCTCATGGTTGTTTTTGTCCAGGGATAACAATAAAATGGCATTATTTTTGTTTTGGTTCATCAGCATCATGGAATGACCTTGTCTGATGTTCTGTGAAATTTTTATTTTATGTTCAACAAAGGATAGCCAAGACCTAGCCCTGATGTAAGGTTAGAGCCTGAATGCCAGGGACTGGTTTCCATTCTCCTTTTAAACACAGAGTCTATTTCTTAAGGTGCTTGGACATAGTGTGCAATTACTTTTCTTTAAAAACAATGTCAAGTATATATTTCATATCTTGTTTTTTCTTTATCATATCATGATGTTCAGCTTCATAATAGGCATTCAGTAAATAAGTGAATAACATAATGACTGAATATATGAATAGATATTGAAATAGACACATAAACCAGAGGTCAGACTATAAATGAGTTGAGAGGGGAAAATAATCAAATACTCATTCAAATACTTCTGTCCTAATGTTGTTAGCTGAAAACTGGGTTTGCCTCTTGGTGAGTGTCGAGTGCAAAAGACACAACCAAGGTAAAGATGGGAAGAAGGACAGATTTATTATTAGTTGCAGCAAGTAAAGAGAAGACCAGGCATCTTTCCCAAAGCCGTGCCTTCCTGAACAACAAAATAGGGGAAGGTTTGAATGAAGGGTGCACGCATGTTCTTAGAAGGGGCTCCAACAGAGAAGAATTCAGTGTAGAACTGGGGCAAAGTCAACAAAGTCCAAGCTTTAGTTAATTGAAGTCACCAGGGTTGGAAAAGGTCACCACCATCATTCCATAGGTCCTGCTTAGTGTGAGGTCTTAGCATGTAGTTAACATTCTGCATTTGGATGGGTGGCCTCAGTTCCTGTGGAGCTCAAAGATCTGTATCAGATTGTGATGTATACCCCTTGAGAAGAAACTAGCACTCTTTTATCCCTGTACTATTGTTTGTGAAAATTAACATTTTAGGAATTAGTGAACTAAAATGGACCAGAAGGGGAAATTTAGTTCAAATAACCAATATATTGACTACTATAGGCAAGAATCCCTTAGAAGAAATCGCTCATAGTCAACAAAGGTGTCCGAAAAGCAGTACTCGGGTGCAGGTTCAAAAATGATAGAATGATCTCTGTTCATTTTCAAGGCAAACCATTCCATATCACAGTAATCCAAGTCTATGTCCCAACCAGTAATGCAAAAGAATATGAAGTTGAATGGTTCTATGAAGACCTATAAGACCTTCTAGAACTAACATCCAGAAAAGATGTCCTTTTCCTCATAGGGGACTGAAATGCAAAAGTGGGAAGTCAAGAGATACCTGGAGTAATAGGAAAATTTGGTCTTGGAGTATAGAATGAAGCAGGGAAAAGGCTAACAGAGTTTTCCCAAGAAAACACACTAGTCATGGCAAACACCCTCTTCCAACAACACAAGAGAAGACTCTACACATGGACATCACCAGATGGTCAATACTGAAATCGGATTGAGTATATTCTTTGCAGCCAAAGATAGAAAAGCTCTATACAGTCAACAAAAACAGGACCAGGAGCTGACTGTGGCTCAGATCATTAACTCCTTATTGTAAAAGTCAGACTTAAATTGAAGAAAGTAGGGAAAACCACTAGACCATGTATGACCTAAATAAAATTCCTTATGATTATACAATGGAAGTGACAAATAGTTTCAAGGGATTAGATCTGATAGAGTGCCTGAAGCACTATGGATGGAAATTCATAACATTGTACATGAGGCGGTGATCAAAACCATCCCCAAGAAAAGAAAGGCAAAAAGGCAAAAAAGTTGCCTCAGGAGGCCTTACAAATACCTGAGAAAAGAAGAGAAGCAAAAGGCAAAGGAGAAAAGGAAAGATATATTCATCTGAATGCAGAGTTCCAAAGAATCGCAAGGAGAGATAAGAAAGCCTTCCTCAGTGATCAGTGTAAAGAAACAGAGGAAGACAATAGAATGGGAAAGACTAGAGCTCTCTTCAAGAAAACTAGAGATACCAAGGGAACATTTCATACAAAGATGGGCACAATAAAGGACAGAAATGGTATGGACTTAACAGAAGCAGAAGAAATTAAGAAGAAGTGTCAGAATACATAGAAAAACTATACAATAAAGCTCTTAATGACCTAGATAATCATGATGGTGAGATTATTCACCTACAGCCAAACATCCTAGAGTGCCAAGTCAATGGGCCTTAGGAAGCATCACTATGAACAGCTGAGCTATTTCAAATCATAAAAAATGATGCTGTTAAAGTGCTTCACTCAGCATGCCAGCAAATTTGGAAAATAGCAGTGGCCACAGGACAGGAAAAGGTCAGTTTTCACTCCAATTCCAAAGAAAGGCAATGTGAAAGAATGCTCAAACTACAGCACAATTGCACTCATCTCACATGCTAGCTAGTAATTCTCAAAATTCTCCAAGCTAGGCTTCAAGGCTGAGCAAGAATACATAGAAAAACTATACAATAAAGCTCTTAATGACCTAGATAACCATGATGATGAGATTATTCACCTACAGCCAAGCATCTTAGAGTGCATTCTCCAAGAATACATATTCTATGTATTCTTGGAGAAGACTCTTGAGAGTTCCTTGGACTGCAAGGAGATCAAATAAGTCAATCCTAAAGAAAATCAATGCTGAATATTTATTAGAAGGACTGATGCTGAAGCTGAAGCTCCAATACTTTGGCCACCTGATGCAAAGAGCTGACTTATTAGAAAAGACCCTGATGCTGGGAAAGATTGAAGGCAAGAGAAGAAAGGGATGACAGAGGATGAGATGGTTGGTTGGTATTACCAACTCAATGGACATGAATTTGAGCAAGCTCCAGGAGATGGTGAAGGACAGGGAAGCCTTGCATACTGCAGTCCATGAGGTCACAAAGAGTCAGAATTGATTGAGTGACTGAACAAAAGCTACTGTTGTTTGTGACTGCTTTTCCTTTGTTCTTGCATCCCCTTGCTTTCCTTAAGATTAATTACTGAGACCTGTTCAAAGGCAGGGATAAGATCACAAAATGCTTAAGCTGAAATAGCATCTCTTATATGAAGAAAGCCATCCCTGGTTCTCTTTGGGGACCCCCTAATCTATCTGCTTACAAAATTGCAATATGACTTGAGGAAATTTTATTGACAATAGAATAGTATAATAATACCTAAAAATAGTTAACCTTATTAAGCATCTGCTGTATTCTAGTCTTCATCATTTATCCAGTTCCCAGACAACTCTTTAAATGAAGAATTATTTTAATTGTAAAACAGAAATTTAGAGTGGTTCCAGTTCATGCAGATAGTGAGGAGTAAGCTCAGGAGTTTAACCTAGGAAGTCCTTCTCTCAACCCCCTATTTCATATTTATCCTTGAAGCATTACATTTGTCATTCATTTCCTGCTATCAAAGCTAAAGGCTTCCCAGTTGGCTCAGTGGTAAAGAATCTGCCTGCCAATGCATGAAGCGTAGGTTTGATCCCTGGGTTGGGAAGATCCCCTAGAGGAAGAAATGGCAACCAACCCACTCCAGTATTCTTGCCTGGAGAATCCCATGGATTACAGTCCATGGGGTCACAAGAGTTGGACACAAATGAAGTGACTTAGCATGTTCACATGCATCAAAGCTTAATATTTTGCTAGAAGCCAGATAATTACCATATTCAATAGACTCTTTTCAAATGCAGCGTTACATTACTGCTCTAGTTCTCAACTCCCTCATCTCTGAGTTCTTCTCTTGGCTCTCCTCTTGCCTCTTTATTTCTTTCATGATTTATTTTCTTAACATTTCAATGTTCTTGAGTTATACTCTTTATCCTAAACCTTCTTTTCAGTCTCTCTCCCTGTATAATTTCACTCCCACAATTTCAATTACTACTTATCTTTCTAATCCCTGAGTTCCAGTTCTGCATTTTCAGGAGTCTGCTGTTCATTTCCTTACATATCTAATTCAAGATTCTCTCTTGCCCAACTCCCCCACCTCCCAGCCCATCTCTCTTTGTCTTTCCCACTCCACTACTGCTACTAATTTTTTGTTTTCATTTTCTATCTTCCTTTTCATTCAATTTACAGTGTTACTTAAACACATTTATAGAGATAAAAGCAATACTCACTCTTCTTCTTTATATTCAGTTGATCATCAAAATCTATCATTTCTATTTTCCATGCATCACCACTCATTATTGGACACTCTGAAGAGCCTCCTTACAGATCTTCATCTCTTCAATAAAATTAACTCTCCATGGTACTTAAAACACAGATCTAATAATTCAAGTCTATTCTCACTTTAGCAAAATTTTGATAGGCTTTCTAAGATTTTCAACCATTTGATCCTAAGAAGAGGGGACAGCAGAAGATGAGATGGTTACATAGCATCAGCCACTCATTGGACATGAATCTGAGCAAACTCAGGAGATAGTGAACGACAGGGGAGCTTGGCTTGCCGTAGACCATGGAGTTGCAAAGAGTCAGACAAGACTTAACAGCTGAACAACAGCATTCTAAATTTATTGTCATGACTTTTTCCTGAAATTGTGATCTCTGACAAATTTTATTATTGAAGCAATCATGCCCTTTCATTTTCTCTTTACTATTTCCATCAGATGGATTCTTCTGTCTTAACTTGGCCTTTTGGAAAATTCTACTCATGTTGAAAACCAAGATTTATTTAATGCTTCTAATATTCTAAAATTATACTAAGTCCTTTATGTGAATTTTCTCATTCAATCTTCAAAATCACTCTGTGAGGAAAGCACTCTTGTATTCCCAGGAGGAAATTAAGACCTAGTGTGGATAAATACCTTGCCATGGATGTACCACAATCAGATAGTGATGTTGGTGTTGGGACTCGTGCTTTTTGTTAGAAGCTGAAATGATGCTTTTCCTGCATGATTCCTTTTATAGTCCCCATCTGCTTGTACGCCCTTGACCACAGAATATACATGTATGCTTACGCTGAATAATTTGAATGCTTAGATTATGGTCAAAACTTAGATAACTGCTGTTGAGTAATTAAATTGAGCCTTCTGATGACAGCCAATATATCTTATTTATATTCAAATCCAGTACTAGCCCACAGTATGTAGCAAACCTTGTTGAATGAATACTAAGTATATAGATGATCTATGAAACACACACACAGACACAGTACTTTGGCAGCTAATGTAGTTTTAATGTATTAATTTTCTACTTTGAAAACAAAGCAGTGAAACACTGGAGAAAAATACTGTTTATTGCTGTAAATTTATTATATAAGATATGAGTCCTCTGATTTTCTCTTTAAATTCTATGTCCCTCACCAAATCCATTTAAGAATAAAATTTATGTAAAATGAAGAAGAGGAAATAGTAATGCATGAAGAATTCTCCAAGTTTGTTAACATTACTTTTTATCATTAGTATAAAACGTTCATTTATTTCACTGTTTTGAAATTTTCTTAGTGTAAGCCTTTTCTAGACAAATCATACTGTGAAGTTTATGAGGAAAAAAGTTATACAAGAATTCCAAATTTGCAGGGTAAAAAGTTGCTTTCAAACATCCATGAATAAACAGACAACCAATTATATTCCAATAATTTTCATTTACTGACCAGTGTGCATTATTATGGCAAGAGGATTTTCTATAACATAGAAACATCACTCTTATCAGTATTATTTTTTAAGTCATAGATATGTTCAGACCTTAATTGCCTGGAGAGTGGAAAACATTTTATTCTTTTTAAGTTTCCAGGAAAGAATCTATAACAGGTTCAGGAGTCAATACAGAAGTTATCATAGAGTATGCATAGAAGACACTACACATGGACATCACCAGATTAGTCTACACCAAAATCAAATAGATTATATTCACTGCAGCCAAAGATGGAGAAGCTCTCTACAGTCAGCAGAAAGAAGACTGAGAACTGACTGGCTCAGATCATGAGCTCCTTATTACCAAATTCAGACTTAAGTTGAAGGAAGTAGGGAAAACCACTAGACCCTTCAGGTATGACCTAAATCAAATCCCTTATGATTATACAGTGGAAGTGGCAAAATAGATTCAAGGGATTAGATTCGATAGAGTGCCTGAAGAACAATGAAGGGAGGTTCATGACATTGTAGAGGAGGCAGTGATCAAGACAATCCCCAAGAAAAAGAAGTGAAAGGCAAAAGAGAAAGGAAAGACATACCCATTTGAATGCAGAGTTCCAAAGAATAGCAAAGAGAGATAACAAAGCCTTTCTAAGAGATTAATGCAAAGAAATAGAGGAAAACAACAGAATGGGAAAGACTAGAGATCTCTTCAAGAAAATGAGAGATACCAAGGGAACATTTCAGGCAAAGATGGGCTCAATACAGGACAGAAATGGTAGGGACCTGACAGAAGCAGAAACTATTAAGAAGAGGTGGCAGGAAAACACAGAACTGTACAAAAAAGAGCTTCATGACCCAGATAATCATGATGGTGTGATCATTCACCTAGAGCAAGACATCCTGGAATGCAAAGTCAAGTGGGCCTTAGGAAGCATCTACAAACAAAGCTAGTGGAGGTGATGGAATTCCAGTTGAGCTATTTCAGATCCTGAAAGATGATGCTGTGAAAGTGCTGCACTCAATATGCCAGCAAATTTAAAAAACTCAGCAGTGGCCACAGGACTGGAAAAGGTCAGTTTTCATTCCAATACCAAAGAACAGCAATGCCAAAGAATGCTCAAACATCTTCACAATTGCACTCATCTCACACGCTAGCAAAGTGATACTCAAAATTCTCCAAGCCAAGCTTCAATAATATGTGAACCATGAAATTCCAGATAATCAATGTGGATTTAGAGAAGGCAGAGGAACCAGAAATCAAATTGCCAACATCTGTTGGATCATCAAAAAAGCAAGACAGTTCCAGAAAAACATCTATTTCTGCTTTATTGACTATGCCAAAGCCTTTGTGTGGATCACAACAAACTGTGGAAAATTCTTCAAGAGGTGGGAATACCAGACCACCTGACCTGCCTCCTGAGAAATCTGTATGCAGGTCAAGAAGCAACAGTTAGAACTGGACATGGAACAACTGCTGCTGCTGTTGCTGCTACTAAGTTGCTTCAATCGTGTCCGACTCTGTGTGACCTCATAGACAACATCCCATCAGACTTCTCCGTCCACAAGATTCCCCAGGCAAGGACACTGGAGTGGGTTGCCATTTCTTTCTCCAAGGAACAACTGACTTGTTCCAAATTGGGAAAGGAGTACATCAAGGCTGTATATTGTCACCCTGCTTATTTAATTTGTATGCAGAGTACATCGTGAGAAATGCTGGACTGAATGAAGAACTAGCTGGAATCAAGATTGCTGGGAGAAATATCAATAACCTCAGATATGTAGAAGACACCACCCTTATGGCTGAAAGTGAAGAGGAACTGAAGAGCCTTGATGAAAGTGAAAGAAGAGAGTGAAAAAGTTGGCTTAAAACTCAACATTCAGAACACAGGAAGGAACGGAAATAGCCAGCTGCAGACCATCCCCCTCCAGTGACAGGCAGCCAGAGCCTTAAGGGCTGGAAGGGGGCAAACCACATATATATGTACATGAAATATATATTTGTGTGTATATATATACACACACACAAAAATTATACTGTGTTGGAAACATATAAATATGATGAAAGGGCTTATAGAGAAAAACTAAATCCACAGTTTATAAAGATTTACGTACAGTTTACTAGAACTATTTTATGCCAGACCCACCAAAAGATATAGATTCTAGTATCAATATACAACTTCTCCCGCCTAAAGCATCACTTGTCTTGGTACAATAATCCATAGACAGAAAAATTTACAAAATCTTGTGACAAACATCAATAAACAGTTATTGTTGCCCTCATATCTATGAGTCATCTGGGTGTTTCTGCCGATTTAGAATGAATTCAACTGGTACCACTGATGCCCCTTCTGTGTGTCTCTCACACACTACCAGCAGGCAAACCAAGACAAATTTTTGAGAGAAGAGCTGTTCATGAGGCATCACGTGGTCTAGGATTGGAATGGGCACACTTCTACTTCTGCTTATTGGTCAACTCACATGTAAAACCTTAGTTGTGATAGTTAAATAGTAGCTGCTGCTGCTGCTGCTTAGTCGCTTCAGTTGCATCTGTCTCTTTGTGACCCTATGGACTGTAGCCCGCCAGGCTCCTCTGTCCATGGATTGTCCAGGTAAAAATGCTGGAGTGAGTTGCCATTCCCTTCTCCAGGGGATCTTCCCAACCCAGGAATTGAACCCAGGTTTCCTGCATTACAGGCAGATTCTTTACCACTGAACCACCAGGGAAGCCCATTAAATAGTAAGGCTGAATTTATTCAGGAATATCTTGATAGGTATAGAGATTAATGCAGTGTAGTTTTGTAGTAGGGGAGTGATATTGAACTCAAATTTAAATACAACAAGCAGATTTATAGCCAAGGAGCAAATTTTGGGTGGGGAATTGGTGGCTGGAAAATTACTAAGAGGGTACAGCAGATGCAAAGAACTGACTCACTGGAAAAGGCCCTGATGCAGGGAAAGATTGAAGGCAGGAGAAGGGGATGACAGAGGATGAGATGGTTGGATGGCATCACCAATTCGATGGACATGAGTTTGAGCAAGCTCCAGGAGTTGATGACAGACAGGGAAGCCTGGTGTGCTGCAGTCCATGGGATTGCAGAGAGTCGGACAAGACTGAGAAACTGAACTGAACTGAACTGAGGGCAATTCTTACTAAACTGACCTAATAGGTGATTGTATATCTCATGGGAAAGGGTGCAGGATGAGGACACTGATTAAAAATTGAGGTTTGGGGATTTTGGTTAAATCAGATCGATGGGATTCTTGCTAAAACTCGGCTCTTGAGAACATACACGATGATGGAGCCTAGAATTTGGTAACTGAGAGAGTCCTTGTCATAAGTAATGAGGATGGCTTGGATTGAAAGGGTGGAAAAACAGACATCACTCTTTAAAAGGAGCAACTTAAAAGTGATGATGGAAAGGGCTTGAATACAGAGATGGTTGAAGAATTAGGGGAATTTTACAAATTAGTCTACATTTTTACAATTAATTTACTACCCTGAAGAATGGTAGTCATTTTTAACCAAGTGTGGTTCAAGAAACTGCAATTTTTCAAGTTCAACTTGAATAATCATCTAGGTCTGTCACATCACTGTGTGATGGTGCTTTGTAAGTCATGAGTCCTGGACTTCATTTCAAGTATTTTGCTTTAAAATTGTTAGACATTTTTTTCTTATAAAAGTCACATGAACCTGAATACTCAGGTCTTTGAAGGCAATAAGTGTTAATGAGAGTTAAGCCTCTGGAAGCAGACTAGGTAGAAATGCGTTTGGAAGTGTCATTAACTTCATGGCAACAGACAAGCACTGTCATCTAGAAAATAAAAATAATAAAAATAACTAACGTATAGTATTGTTTTGGAGAAGGAAATGGCAAACCACTCCAGTACTCTTGCCTGGAGAATCCCATGGAGGGAGAAGCCTGGTAGGCTACAGTCCATGGGGTCGCAAAGAGTCGGACACGACTGAGCGACTTCACTCACTCACTCACTCATAGTATTGTTTAAATAAAAGTTGAACTTCCCTAGTGGCTCACATGGTAAAGAATCCGCCTGCCATGTGGGAAAACTGGGTTTGATCCCTGGGTTGAGAAGATCCCCTGGAGAAAGGCATGGCAACCCACTCCGGTATTCTTGCCTGGAGAATCTCCATGGACAGAGGAGTCTGGTGGGCTGCAGTCCATAGGGTTGCAAAGAGTCAGACATGGCTGAGCACACCACAAGTAAAGGTCATACGGCAAGAAAATAATTTAACAAAATGCAATATGAGCACTAAATGAAGGTTATTTAATGTCTAACATCACAACAGTTTAAAAGGTTTTAATGTCACTAAAAGTCTAAATTTTTTACAAACTTCCCCTTCCCACTATTTCTGGGAAGCTTACGTTTCCATAGATCTGTCTAGGTTTTGCTTGTGCTCTGAAATAGCATCATTTTCAAGGCCTGTGTTCACTCTGTTGCAAGTCATTTTTTGACATCTTCTGACCAGCTACTTTCAGACTGATGAATTTCCATTGGAAATCTCTAAGTCTCTTTTGGAATTCATCCCTACATTCCCAGCAGTGATAACTGACAATTCTAAAAAATAAATTCCGGAGACTGATCAGAGATAATATAACAGAATATCAATATAAGGACCTTAAAAATTGGACACCAGTCAGACACTTTTATTAATTTGCATTTTAACATTTTGTTTAGTATTTTATCTCTTTAATTTTACTGTTAAAATTGAAAACTATTAAAAATAAATTTAGAGGAAATAGTCTGCATTACTATCTTTTTTTGCATAGGTAAGTTAATAGTGCTGTTTTGCAAATAACAATAAATAGTATTTTATTTCTATGTATATATTCTCCCTTTTTTCTTCTTTTTCTAT
>SJYT01075840.1:69581-87219 GCA_006410635.1 Cephalophus harveyi
ATGATCTTCGTTTTCTGAATGTTGAGCTTTAAGCCAACTTTTTCGCTCTCCTCTTTCACTTTCATCAAGAGGCTTTTTAGCTCCTCTTCACTTTCTGCCATAAGGGTGGTGTCATCTGCATATCTGAGGTTTAACAATATAATTTATACAATATATATTGTAAAATATAAAATCTCCAAACATTCATGAATTAGAATAATTTTAATAACTAATACCCCTATATTTGGGATTCCTAGGTGGTGCTCGTGGTAAAGAACCTGCCTACCAATACAGGAGACTTAAGAGACATGAGTTCAATCCCTGGGTCAGGAAGATACCCTGGAGAAGGGCATGGTAACATACACCAGTATTCTTGCCTGGAGAATCCCTTGGACAGAGGAGCCTTGTGGGCTACAGTCCTTGGGGTCACAAAGAGTTGGACAGGACTGAATCAACTTAGCATGCATGCATAAACCTATATTTATGAATAAGACTCACTGTTAAGATACAAATGCTTTCCAGATTATTACACAGATTCAATACAATTCCAATCAACAAATTTATGTTATAGAAATTGACAAGTTGATTATGTAAATATTGTACATGAAAATGCAAAAGATTTAAAAGAGCAAAACATTTTTGAAAAGGAAAAAAAATTGAAAGATTTACAACAGTTGATTTTAAAGGCTACCAAAATTTTACAGCTATCAAGAGTGTGTTACTCACTTAAGGATAAACATTTATATCAATGACTCAGAAGGAAAAGCATAGTAATCAATTCACACATATATATGGTCAGTTGATTTTTGACAAAGATATCAAAATTAGTCAGGGGAGAAATCATGGCATTTCCAATAAATTATGCTGAAAAATATAAATCCATATGAAAAAAGATTTACTTCAGTTCCTACCTCATACTATCCACAGAAATCTGTTTAGATTTATAGAGCTAAATGCAAATCCTAAAATTATACAGCATATAGGAGATAAGAAAGAAGAATATCTTTACAAAACCTTGAGATAGATGAGATTTCCTTAATAGACAAAAAGTTTAAGTTGAGAGGTAGAATAAATGGCAATATCAAAATGGGGATCATTGAAATTAAGATTGAGGAAGCAAAAATCAAGCCACAATGAAGAGCATATATACATAAACAAATGAAATGTATGGGGCTTCCCTGGTGGCTCAGATGGTAGAGAATCTGCGTGCAATGCAGGAGACCCAGATTCGCTCTCTGGGTCAGGAAGATGCCCTAGAGAAGGGATGGCAACCCACTCCAGTATTCTTGCCTGGAGAATTCCATGGGTAGAGGAGCCTGGTGTGCTACAGTCCATGAGTTTGCAAAGAGTCAGACATGACTGAATATATGGACAGGAAAGCCCGGCATGTTGCAGTCCATGGGGTCACAAAGAGTCAGATGTGACTGAGCGACTGAACTGATTCTTATATAGACATATATAAATATATAAATCAATATTAGAATAAATAATTTATTTAAAATGGTGAGAAGGATAAATTAGATTGAGACTGACATATACAGAATACTATATATAAAATAGATAACTAATAAAGATCTGCTTATAACCCAGGAAATTCTATTCAACACTCTGTAATGGCCTATATGGAAAAAGAAGCTAAAAAAGAGTGAATATATGTCAATTATAACTGATTCACTTCTAAGGTACATCTGAAACTGACACAACACTGTAAATCAACTACCAGTTCAGTTCAGTTAGTTAAGTCGCTCAGTCATGTCCGACTCTTTGTGACCCCATGAATCGCAGCACGCCAGGCCTCCCTGTCCATCACCAACTCCCGGAGTTCACTCAGACTCAACGTTCATCGAGTCATTTGTGAAGGTCTCCAATATTAACTTCAAGATATGTGCTAGACATTATCCAATGCCACTCAAGAAGTCATCAAAACAGTAAACATGAGGATCTTTAGATGTCTTTAAGAAAACTCTATATAATTATGCTCTTGTTTCTCTCCATGTTACCATTTCTCTTTAATTTTTTCTACAAGGATTTTCTCTACTTATTTGACAATTCAAATACACACACACAGACTTCATGCAGAATTTTTGAAACCCTATGCCAGTGGGCATATTAAGCTAAATTTTTTACTATTTTGAAGTATATAAATTTATTAATATTTTATTTGAAATAATGCATGCATCATCTATTTCCACCATACCAGAGAAACTGGTACCCAGTTTTTCTATGGGTTCCCACCATAAAACCTAGGAAAAATATATATGAAAAGAAACAGTCTCAAACATTGGAAATCGGCAATTAAAGACTGATTAGTGAGTGAAGAGGAACAAAAAAAGGTGGTTCCCCCCTTGCTTTCGGCATTGAGGCATTTTCCAGACTTTGAGGTGGTAAGAGGAAATCCAAAATTAAACATGACAGTCTCACTGACTGAGGAGAAATTTACTGGTGTACAAGTAGCCTGATGCAGCTTGGATTTGTGTAACAAGCTATTGGAGATGAGGGAAACAGGCATATTTTGATCTCAGAAATCTGCATTAAATTTCCTTTGAGCTTTTGTAAACAAATACCTAGCTGTGCAAACATAAGATAAAATTCCATGATGCTTGAAAAAGATAACAAGGAGCTAAAAACTCAACAAAGAACATAGCTCAAAGAGGGTTAAATGTTCAATTTTGGTGATCTGTAGAAAAGGGATATTGTTAAATATCTAGTATATTCAGTAGAAATATCAGAAGAGTTATGGCTTAATAGCAGAAGAAAACTATCGCTAGAATAACTTTAATTTGATATTCATTTGACAAAAGCTTTAAAAGAAGCCATGAGAGGATTGAATTATTTGTAAGCAACAACTACTAGCCAAAACATATGTCAACCCTCCTTAAATAAATTTAGAATCACAGACATTCAACAATATGTCATTTTAAATATTTATAATCCAATAATAAGTTACTTGGGCATGAACTTTGTGCAAACTCTGGGAGATCATGAGGAACAGAGAGGTCTAGCGTGCTGCACTCCATGAGGTCATGGACAGTCAGACATGAATGGGCAACTGAACAACAATCAGTTGCTAGACATAAGGACAAACAGAGAAATATAATCCATACCAACGAGGAAGAGCAGTCAATACAAACATATTCAGAAATGACAGAGATAAAGACATTCACAGAAAAAAAGATTTTGAGCATTTATTATGAATACACTCAAGGATTTAAAGGACAATATAAACATAAGGAGGAAAAAGGAAGATATAAAAATAACCAAGTAGATATTAGAACTGAAGGATGCAATATTTCATAGAAAGAATCATTGGAAGTATTTATGAGCTTATTAGACATTGCACAAAAATTTATTAGTAAATTTTTGGGGAAAAAAGCATTAGAAACAAGAAACAATCAATTTTGAGACCAGAGGAGGGAAAAAGATTGTGAAAAAGTGAGCAGAAACTCAAAGACCTGTGGGAAAATATCAAACATTCTAATATACATGTAATTAGATTTTGAGAAGAGAAGAAAATATTAGTGCCAAAATACTAAATAAAGAGCCAGTGGCCAAAGTATTTCATATTTTATGAAAACTAGTAACCCAAAAAAACTCAATTGCAGTAAACACAATGAAAAATATACCCACAAATCATAAAAAAAATACAAAATTAGGGAATTCCCTGGTGGTCCAGTGGTTAATACTCCGCACTTTCACAGCAGGCTGTGCAGGTTTGATCCCTAATTGGGGAACCAAGATTTCTCATGCTGCATAGTGCAGCCAAAACAACAAAAAGATAACAAAAAAAATTTTTTTTTGCAAAATCAATACCTAAAGAAAAAAAAAAATCTGGATTACAGAGGAATGCATTACATATAGTGGAACAAAGATATGAATAATTACAAATTTCCATCAGAAATGCTGAAATACAGTCAACAATGGAGTGATAATTTCGAAGTACTTAAACTAAAAGGATTATCTGTTTTACCTGTAGTCAAAATGTTTATGTTCAGAATGTGTGTTCTGCTTCAGTCTTGAGGTTGTAGCTCAAATGTTAATTTATAAAATCTATGCAATCATATTTCTTTTCCACGGGGATGGTCTTGATCCCTGTCTCCTGTACAATGTCACGAACCTCCGTCTTTAGTTCATCAGGCACTCTATCAGATCTAGTCCCTTAAATCTATTTCTCACTTCCACTGTATAATCCACTGTATAATAAGGGATTTGATTTAGGTCATACCTGAATGGTCTAGTGGTTTTCCCTACTTTCTTTAATTTAAGTCTGAATTTGGCAATAAGGAGTTCATGATCTGAACCACAGTCAGCTCCTGGTCTTGTTTTTGTCGACTATACAGAGCTTCTCCATCTTTGGCTGCAAAGAATATAATCAATCTGATTTTGGTGTTGACCATCTGGTGATGTCCATGTGTAGAGTCTTCTCTTGAGTCGTTGGAAGAGGGTGTTTCCTATGACCAGTGCGTTCTCTTGGCAAAACTCTAAATAAGGAGTTCATGATCTGAGCCACAGTCAGCTCCTGGCCTTGTTTTTGTTGACTGTATAGAGCTTCTCCATCTTTGGCTGCATAGAATATAATCAATCTGATTTCGGTGTTGACCATCTGGTGATGTCCATGTGTAGAGTCTTCTCTTGTGTTGTTGGAAGAGGGTGTTTGCTATGACCAGTGCGTTCTCTTGGCAAAACTCTATTAGCCTTTGCCCTGCTTTATTCCATACTCCAAGGCCAAATTTGCCTGTTACTCCAGGTGTTTCTTGACTTCCTACTTTTGCATTCCAGTCCCCTCTAATGAAAAGGACATCTTTTTTGGGTGTTAGTTCTAGAAGGTCTTGTAGATCTTCATAGAACCGTTCAACTTCAGCTTCTTCAGTGTTACTGGTTGGGGCATAGGCTTGGATTACTGTGATATTGAATGGTTTGCCTTGGAAACGAACAGAGATCATTCTGTCATTTTTGAGACTGCATCCAAGTACTGCATTTCAGACTCTTTTGTTGACCATGATGGCTACTCCATTTCTTCTAAGGGATTCATGCCGTAGTAGTAGATATAATGGTCATCTGAGTTAAATTCACCCATTCCAGTCCATTTTAGTTCGCTGATTCCTAGAATGTCGATGTTGACTCTTGCCATCTCCTGTTTGACCACTTCCAATTTGCCTTGATTCATGGACCTAACATTCCAGGTTCCTATGCTATATTGCTGTTTACAGCATCGGACCTTGCTTCTTTTACCAGTCACATCCACAGCTGGGTATTGTTTTTGCTTTGGCTCCATCCTTTCATTCTTTCTTGAGTTATTTCTCCACTGATCTCCAGTAGCATATTGCGCACTTACTGACCTGGGGAGTTCCTCTTTCAGTATCCTATCATTTTGCCTTCTCATACTATTCATGGGGTTCACAAGGCAAGAATACTAAAGTGGTTTGCCATTCCCTTCTCCAGTGGACCACATTTTGTCAGACCTCTCCACCATGACCCATCCATCTCGGGTGGCCCCACATGGCATGGCTTAGTTTCATTGAGTTATACAAGGCTGTGGTCCATGTGATCAGATTGTGTAGTTTTCTGTGATTATGGTTTCACTGCTGCAGATGGTGATTGTAGCCATGAAATTAAAAGATGCTAACTCCTTGGAAGGAAAGCTATGACCATCATAGATAGTATATTAAAAAGCAGAGACATTATTGTGCCAACAAAGGTCCGTCTAGTCAAGGCTATGGTTTTTCCTGTGGTCATGTATGGATGTGAGAGTTGGACTGTGAAGAAAGCTGAGTGCCAAAGAATTGATGCCTTTGAATTATGGTGTTGGAGAAAACTCTTGAGAGTCCCTTGGACTGTAAGGAGATCCAACCAGTCCATCCTAAAGGAGATCAGTCCTGGGTGTTCTTTGGAAGGACTGATGCTGAAGCTGAAACTCCAGTACTTTGGCCACCTCATGCTAAGAGTTGACACATTGGAAAAGATCCTGATGCTGGGACGGATTGGAGGCAAGAGAAGAAGGGGACGACAGAGCATGAGCTGGCTGGATGGCATCAATGACTCGATGGACATGAGTTTGCATAAACTCTGGGTGTTGGTGATGGACAGGGAGGCCTGGCGTGCTGGAATTCATGGGGTCATAAAGAATCACACACGACTGAGCAACTGAACTGTACTGAACTGATGCAATCATATTCTATTCTACCCCACAAGTGTGTTGTGCAGAATCAGAATTCCACCCCATAGTTTCCTCAGCATCAGCTTAGGAGTAAGATAGTCACCAGCTCATAACTTCAAGTGGGGGGATTCAGAATTTCACCCCTAGGCTTCTAGAAGGAGGAGTAACAACTGATTACTTCATGGCAGGAATGAAGAGCTCCACCTACAGGATCTGTGTATCAGGGTGTCTCCTCATCACAGCAGAGAGGATATTGAGAATCAAGAGTTCTGTTCACAGGCTTCAAGGAGGATAGACACCATATTGTAACTGCATAATAGGATTTGGAAGACGTGATCTGCCCACTGATTCCAACTGATGCAGTACTTACTATAGTGTATGAAATATAAAGTATTTTTGTGTTGTCTTAAAAACAAGCAAGTGTGTGTGTTTTCTGTCATTGTGCTTTTCTTTTCCTGTCCTTCATCTAAAGATAAAAGTGAAAATGAAGTTTCTCAGTCATGTCTGACTCTGCAACCCCATGGACTGTAACATGCCAAGCTCCTCCATCCATGGGATTTTCCAGGCAAGAATACTGGAGTGGGTTACTATTTCCCTCTCCAGGGGATCTTCCTGACCCAGGGATCAAACCCGGGTCTCCCACACTGCAGGCAGACTCTTTACCATCTGAACCACCAGGGAAGCCCCTCATCTAAAGATATCAAGCATTAAAAAAAATCTGTATCCACTGACATTTCTAGCACCAAAACTGGGGTGTGAAGCAGGTGAGAATAATTTAATTCACTCTTAAGGCATGTTATTATTTTCTTTTTGTAAGCATCTATATTCATAGCCACAATTACACAAATGTGATGGGGTCATGTCATGGATTATAACTGGGAAGGTTGGAAGGTGTAGAGAGGCATATAAATAACTTGTCTTTTAGTCTGTATAAGGCTGAGACCATGAAAAGTTTTGCTGAGATTTGATGGAGAATTGAGTATATAACTTATTTTTTAGTTTGTACGTCCAGACCATGAGAAGACATAGTTAGATCTGATGTAGAAGTCTTTGCATGACCAGGAGATGTTGGAATTTGAGACAGAAGCAATAATTAGATGAACATCTGGAACTGTTTTCCTTAGAAAAGATCTATTTTCTATGTTATATGAGTGAGAGAAAAAGGTGAAGCTGTTTTAGTAGCCATATTGGTGAACCATGGAAGATTGACAGTTGTCCTCACTATCCTCTCTCTTATTCTTCCATAGTTATAGAATTATCACTGGTAATATGGTTTCACACACACACAAATTCTCCAGCTTCCCTTGCCTCTAACTGTAGACACATGACCAAATTCTGGACAGATTGGATGAACAAAATGGATGTGTTAAACTTATCATTTGAATCTTTAAAAGAAAGAAGAAAATACTATATCCCTTCTATTCTGTGTTCTCAGGGGTGATACATTGGGAACAAAAGCAGCCATTTTGATTCACAGTGTTTTAGGGAAAAAATCTACAACTTTTGCTACCAGAGTGGTTTGGTTATAGGAATCTAATAGAAAAGGCTGGATGCTGTAGTTCTTCACTGACTGGAAGGCAATGGAAAAGGAAGGGACCACTGATTCCTACACCAAGCTGGATGGATGGATTGCCAAAACATAATGCTGAATCAGTATCAGCCACTAAATAATGCATAATGTATGATTCTACTTTATAAAATTTTAGAATAAACTATTCTATAATGACATAAACATATCAGTATTTGCTTGGGACTAGGGATGTGGGAAAATAACCAACAGTCATGAAGGAACACTAGGGTGGGCGGTTGATCAAGATCAACACATCTTGATTGTGTTGGTGGCTACATGGATGTATAATTTGTTATGTCATGGCAAACATTCATTTTAATATATTACCAAGGCTTATATTAAAAGCACACTGAGTATCAACAAAGTCTATAGCTCTTGAACAAGAGTCAGCAAAATCTTTCTTGAAGGGGATATACCAAATATTTTAGATTTATGAGACATAGTCTTTCCTACAACAGCTCAGTTTTGGCAAAATAAGAACAAAATCAGTCATAGAAAATGTATAACTAATGTGTAAGGCTGTATTCCAGTACAACTTTATTTATAAAAAGAGGCAGCTGGACTGTGTACAATAGTTCTCAACTCCTACTTCAAAGGAAATTTTTGAAAAAATGTAGAATTCTGTTAGATCTTGACTGCTTCTTATTTTTAGTGAATTTCTACAAAAGAGAAATCAATTCAATCTGAAATTTTTTCAGCAAGCAGAGACAAAAATGAATACAGCTTTCCTAAGAAGATCTTCTCAGCCTACTGTCTATAGTTTATATTGACTGAGACTCTCCTACTTCAGGGCTTTGCCTAGTGAAAAATTTCAATGATTCTGTATTCCAACTTGCAGTGCTTATAAAATGTGACTTCAAAGTGCAGCTCTATTAGCAGTCAAGACCGTTGACATTTTCTCAAGCACCTCCCAGTAAGCACTCTCCTAGTCAGTAAGAGCCAGAGCCTGCCAGTAACAGAACGGATGTTCAGTCACCAGTATGACATCATCCCTTAAGGAGCCCAACCATCTACTTGATTAATAATTGTTTATTTTGAGTTCCACCCATCCAAGAAAATGCAACATTAATATCTAGTTAGGACAGGGCACTATCCTTTATTCATCTTAATCCAGTGGCTACTTTATGGTGCTATATCCCCAAGAGCTAGACCACTTGGGCCAAGCACCAAGAAATGAAAGTAGGAGTTATTCCACTCAAAAACATTCCCAATAACTCACTTGGGGAATTTGAGCTTTCCACAATATACATATTCTATGTGTTTAGAGATTTTGGTCTCCAGAATGAAGTCAGTTACTCTAGGTAAGAAATAAGAAGCCCATTAAACTTAAATCTATGGCTTCTATCAGGTTGTTTTGGAATTGTAGTGCGAGATGAGCAAACAAAAAACTCTGCAATTATGAGTAGGTGGGGCTGCTGCTACAAAAATGTTTAACATTCAGATCTTTCTTTAATTCACCATGGTGTTTTTTTCCTTTAAATGAGCAAGAAACAGCAACCATGACCTGAGAAGTACTGAGAGTCTGAGTCAAATCATCAAGCAAGTAAGGTAGACCAACAGAAATGCCAGCAAAAAGGGAAAGGTAATACTAAATGGGGGCTGGAGAGAAGTGATGCATACCAATTAAGGCCCTGCAACCAACTGAAGTGTTGAGTGTTATAGTTTGTAAATACTATGAGTCCTCTTTTTGAACATTTTTCCAGAAATAATGACCAACCAGCATCCTGGAGTTGTGCCTGGATGGAGTAAAGTTATTTTGAGAAATAAATGATTCTGAGTGGTACAAGGCATGAAACTTAGTGGATGAAATTGGCACCCATAGAATTTCCCATTACTGGGTAATACACCCCTCCCCTACCTCCCATGAGCAATGGTTGATAACAACTCATATTTCCTATAAACAAGAAATGGGGAACAGGGAAATAATTTGTACCAGGGACAGATCCACAGGGTCCTGCTTGGTTTCACTAGTACCTGTGGTACAATGATAAATTAAACTGGTCACATTAGGAATCCTTGATTTTTCATGTTTTGACATAATATTTTAACATTTTATACTTTACTTTTGCAACATGATAAAGGTAGGCTTGAGGATAATATTAATAATTTATAGATGTGTATAATATTTAACCTTCTTTTTACTTATATAAACATTTAATACTATACATTTCTTACTGATTCCAGCATTAACTGCATTCCATCTCAATATCTAGTACTTTGTTATCATTCAATTTTAGTTAGCTTACAATTTTTATTACAATTTCTTCTTTGACACATTTGTGTTTTAGAAATGCCTTTTAATATTTCCAATTGAAGAAGGAATTCCATATATATATATAGTCTAAATTTAATTAGCATTTCTCTTTCTGAGAAATACAGGTATATTCAGATTTTTAGCTCCAACCTGTTTCCATGATTTATGTCTTTCTGTATTAGAGAATTGTCATTCTTATTATCATGTTGATACTATGAATCTGTACAGTCAGTATTTCTAAATTTACCTCCATGTTCACCATTGTTTAATGTTCATTATTTCTTAGTACACCATATATATCTTCAGTTCAGTTCAGTTCAGTTCAATTCAGTCGCTCAGTCGTGTCCGACTCTTTGCAACCCCATGAATCACAGCACGCCAGGCCTCCCTGTTCATCACCATCTCCCGGAGTTCACTCAGACTCACGTCCATCAAGTCCGTGATGCATGGGGTTATTTTTATACATCCTCAAATAATCATGCAAAATCTCCTTTAGTGATGGACTATTTGGAGTAAACATATTCAGTTGTTTTCAGAAAGTATTTTTACCATCTTTCTTGGAATAGTTTTCCTGGATATATAATTCTATATTTTGAAATGTTTTTTCTAGCTCTTTGAACGTGTCATGCTTCTGATTCCATTGTGGTTTTGCTAACCTGTCCATAGGCAGAAGTGTGATATTCAACCACATGTCTCAAATGAATGTAAAAATAAAATACCTGATTTATAGTGATTTCTGTTTGATAATTTTCATTTTCATGGCTGTATTGTAAAATAAGATAGCAATGTGATACCCTGAAAACACAGTTGGAAAGATGTGTGCAAAATATAATTCCTTTTTTTAGATGGTTTCAATTCATTCAGGATGATTTTTTTTAGTATAGTTCTTTTTGATTTGCTCCCACTCCTATCTTCTTTCCACCAGTATATCTTTTATTGCATTCTTCTCCACTAACCTGTGTAGCTCTAAAACCCAGTTCCTTGCACAGTTTATGATTAACCTCTCTATCCAAAATGTTATCCCCTTTCTTGTCCACATCTGCCCCCCACCTTAAGATTGAGGAGTATCAAAAAAAAGGGGGACTGAAACCAAGCAGGACCAATAGTTTATAACAACCATAAATGGAATATAACCTTTAAAGATTGTGATTTGCTACATGGCACACCTATAACTTATATCACACAGCAACTACACTTCAATTAAAAAAATAGAGGTGTTGGTTCTTAATACTTCAACCAGGAGTATGGTCCCTAAGCTTCAGTTCAGTTCAGTCGCTCAGTCATGTCCAACTCTTTGCGACCCCATGAATCGCATCACGCCAGGCCTCTCTGTCCATCACCAACTCCCGGAGTTCACTCAGACTCGCGTCCATCGAGTCAGTGATGTCATATCTCTAAGCTTGCTGCTGCTGCTGCTGCTAAGTCGCTTCAGTCGTGTCCGACTCTGTGCGACCCCACAGACGGCAGCCCACCGGGCTCCCCCGTCCCCGGGATTCTCCAGGCAAGAACACTGGAGTGGGTTGCCATTTCCTTCTCCAATGCATGAAAGCGAAAAGTGAAAGTGAAGTCGCTCAGTCTGACTCAGCGACCCCATGGACTGCAGCCTACCAGGCTCCTCCGTCCATGGGATTTTCCAGGCAAGAGTACTGGAGTGGGGTGCCATTGCCTTCTCCGATCTCTAAGCTTAGAGATCCTTAAACAAATAGTGATTTCTGTGCACATCTTTCCTCTTTGACAAGGACAACAGCTCTATTTTATTTAGCTACCTAACAGTGAAAAGTAGTGAAAGGGTTACTCAGTCATTTCTGATTCTTTGTGACCTCGTGGACTGCAGCCCACTAGGTTTCTCTGCCTATGGAAGTTTCAGGCAAGAATACGGAAGTGGGTAGCCATTCCCTTCTCCAGGGGATCTTCCCAACCCAGGGATTGAACCCAGGTCTCCCGCATTACAGGCTTATTCTTTACTGTCTGAGCCACCAAGGAAGCCTGCCTAATAGTAGAGACTTGTATTGTGCTAATGAAGAACCAGTTGACTGAAAGGGTCATTTGAGCCCTAAGAGCTGAGTAGCATTCCTTCTACTTAATTCCCCTCCTTCCCCACATGTTCTCTTGTAATTCTGTCTTTACTTAGCACAGGATCTATCAGAAATATCTAAGACACTTGATTAAAATGAAGATTCTAGGGATCATACTGAATAAGGCTACTAGGCATTGAGGCTCACCTGCTTTCACTACAGAACCTGCAAGTGAACCCAGCTGTAACACATAACCCAAGGCTTTATCAGGAGGAAACAACTGAATAGGTCCCTGAGACAGGAAGGGTGGACTAGAATCACTTAAAAAGAATCAGTACCTAGATCAAAAATTACTCTTATGCTATCAAAAATGAACCAAAACCCAAAATGCCATATCACTTTTATTGAATACATGCTGAGGCTCTAAGGGAAGATGTCACCTTCTACCAGTACTCCTGTGATCTGACAATTTAAGCTGTCCCCTGTGCTCTGAATCCTTTAAAAGCATCTTCTCTGGACAACACATGCCCCAAACTCCATGAAGTCTGCAGAAGTGATCCACATTTGCTTGAAACTGCTTAGAGAGGTCACAATGGAAGCACCAATCCACGCAGAGAAACATCTATCAGGAGAAGCAGTGATCTTTATGGGCGTGCCTCTGAAGGCCAGCTGTTCCAGTTCCTTCATAAGTCTTTCCTCAAGCCCAGGGAAGAGAGTGGTGCCTCCAGACAGAACAATTTCTGCAAAAAGATTCTTCTGGATATCGGTGTCACACTTCATAATGCTGCTGGAGACCATTTTTGATAGTCCTGGGTTGTGGACACCTAGGTGGTCAGGTGCAAAAAGAATCTCAGGTACCTGGTACAGCTGGTCCCCAAGGTGGATGACATTCCCATCTGGTAGCTTGTATTCTTTCATGATCTCCTCTGGCTTCTTACAGAGTTCTTTCTCTGGTTCCAAGGCAACATAGCACAGCGACTCTTTTATGTCATCCACTAAGGCCTTGTTGAGTATGCAAGGGTAATTACACCCACTAGCCAGAAGGAGTCGGGTGAGGTGCTCTGTGATGTCCCTGCCTGCCACATAGAGCTTGGTGACAGCATGAGGCAGGGAATAACCCTCAAAGATGGGGACAGTGCAAGTGATCCCATCCCCACTGTCCACCACTAGACCCGTGACAGAGGCAGAGGCATAGAGTGCTGCGACCGCGTGGTTGGACAGGTAGAAGGCAGGCACATTGAAGGTCTCAAACATCACTTCTGTTGTCTTCTCACGAGTCTCTCTTGGGTTCAAGGAGGGCTCAGTCATGAGCACAGGTTGTTGACAGGGTTTTACTCCCAGTTCCCACTCAAAAAGATACTTCCAGAGTTTCTCCATGTCATCCCATCTTGTTACCAGTCCACGTTCAATGGGGTAGTGCAACTGCAAGGCCTCATACTTGAACAGGGCGTTTTCTCCCACAACATAATTTTTCTGATTGGCTTCTGGTAAAGCCATGTTGAATTTAGGGTGCCCCACGACAGAACTGATGACACGACGGGGCCCAATCTCTCCAGACATACCTACTTTGCAGAGTCCTGATCCATTGTCAAAAATTACGGCTGGAGTATCTAATGTGTATGGGTTAAACATGTCTGCAGGATGTTCTTCTGACCTTCACCAAAGTAAAGAAAGAACACGGCCACTTTTGTGAGATAACATGTACCTTTGGAAGTTTATCAGCCACAGGATTCCAAAGCTCTCAAGTTGTCACTGAAGCAGAGCTAGCAGTCTGTCCCCTATCCCCATCCTCAACCCATGAATCTTGTCCCTTTCTGAGGCAGTGCAAGGCCTGCGGTGGCAATTTCAGTGATGACCTCTCCCTATGTAATAATGTAACCAAGGCAACAATTGTTCTCAGAGAGCATCAGAGGGTGTTGAAGGGGCGGGGTCTCTGAGCCACCAGTGCTCCTAGCTTGGTGAGACTTGAAACAGAGGAAGGCAAACCATACCTCTGAACCTCTTTTATAAGTCTGAACATGAAGCAAAGGCCTAGCCTCAGAATCAAATGAAGTAGCCTAGCTGTAAGGTTGTCCCAGAAAGGTGGCTTCTATGTTCAACTGAGCTGCTGCTTGTGAGATGACAAGCATGCTCTTTCCTTTGTTAATGGAAGTAACTAACCATCAAACACACATTCAGATTGGAGTAAAGATGTCTATAATCCAGTTCTAGAGGTGCTCTTTCTTTTATTCCCCCTTATATTTATTTTGTTTTAGAACAGTTTTACTGAGAAACATTTCATATATAATACTTTCACCCATTTATATAGTACATTTCCGTGAATTTCAATATATTCACTATGTACAAACATTACAGAAGTCATTTAGAATATTTTCCCTGCACTCTTTAGCTATCACCTTCATCAGGCCATCCTCATGAGCCCTGAAGTCCAGTAATATATGCTTTGTCTCTATAAATATCTCTTCTGATTTTTCACTTAAATGGAATTGTACGTATGGCCTTTCATGCCTGGCTTCATTTATTCAGCATACTTTATTCGAAGTTCTTCCATCTGAATATAACACTTTTTTAATACTGTTCGATAGCATAACATTTTTTTCCCACAGTATTTATTTGTAATCCCATCTTATTTCTGAAAGGTTGGTAGCAATATCTCCTTTTTTGAAACTTTTAAGAAAATTGGCATTTGGTTTAATTGATTCCTTCATTTTTTTTTTCTATTATCTATTTCAATCATATCTGTACTGTTTTTTAAAAATAATTTTATTCATTTTGCTTGCTTCAGTTTGCTCTTCTTTTACCTGTATGTTAAGTTTGAAGGTTAGGCTATTGATGTAAAATCTTCTTCTTTAAAAAAAATACAGACTGAAATGAATCATTTTATTTGTCAACTTGGCTGAGCTATTGTGCCCAGTTGTTTGGTCAAACAATAGTCTGTAGGTTATTATGAAAGTATTTTGTATATGTGATTAAGATTTAAAATCAATTGGCTTAAATAACGGAGATTAATATCCATAAGATGGTTAGCTCCATCCAAACAAAAGGCATTTAGAGCAAAAACTGAAGTTTATGGGAGAAGTAGGAATTCTGCCTCAATACTGTAATGTAGGAAAACTTCTTTAGTTTTTAGCCTCTTATCCTGCCCTATAAATTTCACTCAAGACTGTAATACTATCATGGTTTAATTTATGCGTCTACTTGACTTGGCTAAGAAATGGCTGGATATCTTATAGAACATTATTTCCGAGTGTGTCCATAAAGGTGTTTCTAGTAGAAATTAGCATTTGAATTGTTAGATTGAGTAAAGTGTAGCCTTATTAATGAAAGTGGGTATTATTCAAATTGCTGAAAGCCCTGAATAGAACAAACAGAGGAAAGACAAATTTGTTCTTGGTGTCTCTGGGATACCCATCTTTTGACATCTGACATGATGGGTATTCTTGTTTCATAGGTCTTCAGACTTGAACCATAACTTGCACCACTGAATACCCTATTTATCAGATATTCAGGTTTGGGCTAGAACTGTATCACCAGCATTCCTAGGCCTCCAGGTTACAGCTGGCAGTTGATGGGACTTCTTAGTATACAAAAATGCATGAATAAATATCTTTTTAAGCTATATGTCTATTCTATTCTATTGGTTTCGTTTTTCTGGAAAATCCTGAAGAATAGAAACATCAACTCTTCTTTTTTTTTTCAGCTTCTTTGAGGTATACTTAATATACATTTGCTATGGTAATCCGTGATCAGTGTTCTTTGATGTTACTCTTATAATTTTGGGGATGTACCACAACCACAAATCAAGTCCTTATAAGAAGGCAAAACTACAAAATGTATATATTTTGACCACTACACTGACCAGTCATTCACTGATCTCTTGATCTTTCCTGGAGCCCCTCAATTTCTGGAACACAAAAATATTGAAACTATGTCAATTAATAACCATACAATGGGGCTTCTCTGATGACTCGGTGCTAAAGAATCCACCTGCAAATGTAGGAGACTCTGGTTTGATCCCTGATCTGGGAAGATCCCACATGCCAAAGAGCAACTAAGCCTGTGCACCACAACTACTGAGCCTGTGTTCTAGAACCTGGGAAGTCATGACTATTGAGCCCAAGTGCTGTAATTACTGAAGCCTATGTGCCCTAGACTCTATGCTCCATAACAAGAGAAGCCACTGCAATGAGAAACCTGACACTGCAATTAGAGAGTAGCCCCCACTTGCCACAACTAGAGAAAGCCCGTGTGTAGCAATGAAGACTGTGTGCAGCGAAAATAAATAAATAAAATTATTTTAAAAAATAACCATACAATAATCTCTAAGTGTTCAAGTGAATGGAAGAGTCACACAACTCTCACTTGAAATCAAAAGCTAGAAATTATTAAGTTCAGTGAGGAAAGTATGCCAAAAGCTGGGATAGGCTGAAAGTTAGGCCTCTGGCACCAAACAGCCAAGTTTTTAGTGCAAAGGAAAAATTCTTGAAGGAAATAGAAAAGTGCTCATAAGATTTAAGGAAAGAGGCCATCTCTATCACGACAAAGTACAGGTGAAGCAGCAAGTGCTGATACAGAAGCTGCAGCAAGTTATCTAGAATACCTAGCTAAGATGATGAAGGTAGCTATACCCTAAATCATTTTAGTTGATTTTCAGTGGAGGTAAAACAGCCTTCAATCAGAAGACGTCAGCTAGGACTCTCATAGCAAGAGAGAAGTCAGTGCTAGTTTTAAAGTTTGAAAATACAAGCTGATTCTTTTGTTAGGGGTTAATGCAGCTGGTGCAGAAAAGGAAATGGCAACCCACTCCAGTATTCTTGCCTAGAGAATTCCGTGGACAGAGGAGCCTGGTGGGCTGCTGTCCATGGGGTCGCACAGAGTTGGACACGACTGAAGTGACTTAGCATGCATGCATGTATTGGAGAAGGAAATGGCAACCCACTTCAGTATCCATGCCTGGAGAATTCCAGGCACAGAGGAGCCTGGTGGGCTGCTCTCTGTGAGGTCACACAGAGTCAGACACTACTGAAGTGACTTAGCAGCAGCAGCAGCAGCAATGCAGCTGGTGACTTTAAGTTGAAGCCAAAACTCATCTACTGTTTAGAAAATTCCAAGGCCCTTAAGAATTACGCTAAATCCACTCTGCCTATGTTCTATGAAACAACAAAGTCTGGGTGACAGCACATCTGTTTACAACATGGTTTACTGAATATTTTAAGCCCACCACTGAGATCTACTGCTCAGGAAAAAAAAAAAAAAAACACCGTTAAAAAATATTACAGTTCGTGGATATTACAGCACCTGGTCACCCAAGAGCTCTGATGGAGATGTACAACAGTATTAATGTTGTTTTCATACCTGCTAACATCATAACCATTCTGCAGGCCATGGATGAAGGGGTTATTTTGACTTTCAAGTCTTTTTCACTTAAGAAATACATTTTGCAAGTCTATAGCTGCTATTGATAGGGGTTCCTCTGATGGATCTAGGCAAAGTACACTGAAAACCGTTGGGAAAAGATTATGATACTGGATGCTTGGGGCTGGTGCACTGGGACGACCCAGAGGGATGGTACGGGGAGGGAGGGGGAAGGGGGGTTCAGGATGGGGAACACGTGTATACCTGTGGCAGATACATGTTGATGTATGGCAAAACCAATACAATATTGT
>SJYT01075840.1:95299-110012 GCA_006410635.1 Cephalophus harveyi
TGTCTTATTTTTATATACTTGTCTAAGTCATATCATATTCAAATCTTATTTTTATGTTTTATTTAAACTTGATTTTTAAGATAATAAAATAATATACATCAAATCAATATATTAACTCTTCCTTTCCAGCAATGCTATCTTGCCATATATATTGATTTCCACTAACTGTGATCATTGATAAATTATAGAAGTAGTAGCATGATTATATACACCTGTAGATCAAATTTTATTAGCTCTTCATTATATACTGAAATGAGAATTTTCTCTTTATTCTTGCAAAAATATGCCTTGTGTTCTAACTAGGTGCCAGACATTTGTCTAGATATAGTGAGTACAATGATCATCTTATAATCTAATAGGACAAAGATTCACATGGAAGACTTTCTCAGAGTAATGACAATAGATACTGTTAGTGGTCTTCCCATATCTGCTTATTTGTTAATTTCCCAGTTCAAAGCAAATGAAGCAAATGAAGGGAAAAAGTGGAAGTAGATGAGGTTAAAAAAAAGCTATAAAAGGACAGCTCTCACATGGTCTTGTGGAACATGATAAGGATTATAGATTTTATCCTAAGTGTAATAGGAAATTGCTAAAGCATTTTAGAAAGGTGGAAATATATAATCCAACTTAGTGTCAGTTTGTACTATGTGAGTAAAGGCATTAATAGAGGGTAAAGACACCAGAGAAATTTGATAGACGTCTAGCACAATCCAGTCTAGAAATAAGGAGGATGAGTTAAAGAAGATTAGTACGTAACACTATCAGAACTTCTAGGACTTGATGATAATTTGGATGTAAAAGGTGAGGTAAAGGTGGAGGTAATGAGAATAACTTGCTAATTTGATGCTTAAGCAACTGGAAAGATGGATAAACCATTTACTGATGTAGGAAATATTAGGGGATTATTAAAACTAAGCTAGAGCTTGAGAATCTGGGTACATGTTATTTGCTATTTTGAGACTTCCATATAATAATATGAAATATTTGTGGATGCATATCTGGAACTCTGAAGATACCTTGACTTGAAGTAAAATGTCATGAAGTAAAGTGAAAGTGTTAGTCACTCGGTCATGTCCAACTTTTTGTGACCCCATGAGTTGGAGCCCACCAGGCTCCTCTGTCCATGGGATTTCCCAGGCTATATTACTGGAGTGGGTTCCTTTCTCCAGGGTTTCTTCCTGACCCAGGAACTGAACACGGATCTCCCACATTTCAGGCAGAATCTTCACTATCTGAGCCACTAGGGAAGCCCAAATTTTCATAGTCTATCACATATAAATTGCATTTAAAGCCAGATGAATGGATAAGATCAATCAAGTACATGCTGCAGATAGTAAGAGGGTGTTGAGCACTCCTATACTTGGATTTTTTTTTAGAATAGAGAGAGGAGAAGTAGGAAAAAAATAATGTAATAAAAGCAATTAAGATGTTATTTCAACAAAGAAAATACGTTCTGCTCATGATGAGATGAGGTCCAAACTTGACTCCCTTTTCCCATTCATTTTGAACAACTATGCAAGTGGACAAAATATGAGACAACTATTTTTAGGAATTGGAAATATGTATCACTGAACTGACATCCCTGAGATTAAATAATTAGCATAACCACACTGAATTGCAGTAAAATCTCAAGTGGTCTAACAAATGTGAACAGAGAAGAAAGACAGTATGTGTATACTTTTCAGTCTCACCTCTACTATGTAAAGAGCTTTAAAATAATTGCTCCAGTCCTTGAAACAAGAAAAAAATAAACTGAAATAAGTGAGTGTTCTTGACCCTATCAAAGAACTGAGTTTGCAGGACAAACCATCACAACAAATCTGGAGAAACAGAAATATCCAGAGAGTTGCAACTGACATCTGCTTACCTGAGGCAGAAGCTACAGGAGGTATACACCTAAGTGGTCATTTTTACAGATTGCTGAAGGCTCAATATAAACTATCATGATAAAAAAAAAAAAGTTTAAATTGTGGTTGTTAGGGCCTTAGGGGACTTTCAAGTTTTGGTGGGTTTTACCTCAAGGAATACCACCAGGTTCTCACAGTGAAGATCTAAGAAAGATTTCCCTCTCATGTATCTGGTAGAGGGATGGAAAGAACAATCCTTGTAAAATATTTCAAAAAACTTTTTTTAAAAGCCAAGAACAACTCTACAGGGAAAAACCTTATTCCAAAGGAAAGAAGAGCATTATTCCCACCTCATTTTTCTCTAGTTTCTTGTCTCATCAAAGTGAGGAGAGTCATACCTCTGAAGACACACTTGTGAGGTTTACAGTCCAGAGACATGCCCACTAAAACCTGAGATTTAGCATAAGATAATGGAAAGCTTCCCTCTTCCACATCTTCCCACCACACCAATAAGCTGGAGTATATTATAGTGGGGTTAGAGATTAAAGAGCTGCTAGACGCAAATGCTCTAATAAGTGAAGTCCTCAGGGTAGCTAAAAATCATGAGAGGAGACAAAGACAGGAGCCCAAGAGGAATTTAAATTCTCTGTCATCTACAGATACAGCAAGTATCAAACATAATTCACCTCCTAGCCATATTAACATAAATCTTTGCACTACAAGCCTATTCACCTCAGCTCCTACTATTGATATGTATGGCTTTCAACAAGAACATTACAAGCCATAACAAAAGGAAGAAAAAGCAAAACATATTTGAAGAAACAAAGCAAACAGGAGAACTAACTCAGATATAACACAGACCTGGTAATTATTAGAAAGAAGACTTAAAAGAATTATGATTACTATGTTAAAAATGCTAATGAAAAATAGGCAACAGGCAAGAACAGATGAAAGATGAAAGCAAAGAGAAGGAAGCTCTTAGAAATAATAAAAATCAATGCTATAAATGAAAATACTGTAACAGTAACGTAAACAAAAATGGTAGGTAACAGATTCCAAGGACCCATATCGCCACAGAAACACTGAAAAGAAATGAGCAAAAGCTGTCAGAATCAATTTTGTTGAAATACTGAAAAACAGTCAAAGGATTACATCTTCCAAATAGACACTGAATCAGGTTAAAGATGTATTGAAGTGAGCAGTAAAGCTTTGTGTTAATTTAGCCTTGCCCAATCCTATTCCTGGTGTGGAACTTGTCTTGAAGGTGGCAGTTTATATTCCCAGGAAAGGTTACTTGTTTCATGAGGTACCAGAGTGTACCTTGCTTTCAAGTAATTGTGTTTTCTGCTTCACCTATTTGTGGTTTTCCTCAAGGAGTAATACAAGATGCTTGCTTTTGTTTCACCTAAGTTAGAACTTTCTCACGGCAGAAAATTAGCTAAGCAGAGTATGTTCATCAAAAATAGTGAAAAGGGGATTTAAAAAAAAGCCAGTGATGCCTGGAGAATGATATTAGAGTTGAGACAAACAACAGATATATCAAAACTCTTTGTAGAAAAACTGAGGAGAATGTCACTTTGGGGAATAAGGGCTTGAAATTTCCTGATATAACAAAGTATCTAGAAAGTCACACACATACTCATGGCAAGACACACATCAAAAAGAACTCAGAAGACCCTAAACTTTAACCTCTAGCTTTTTTTGAGGATCACCACGAGCCAGAAGGGAATACTAAGGCAGAATTGTAATGGATTTGGCCATGTATTGGGGCTTTGCTCCAATAGAGAGCCAACCTTCAGAGATTGAAAAGCATTTTCAAGATACTTTATTTTTGTTGACTTCATATATTTAAAGAATTCTTTACCATACCACTAACTGACTATAGTTAAAGGAACAGAGACTTCAGAGTACATATACAACAAAGAATACAGTTTTTTTAAAAAATAGTCGAGAAAAGCCACTATAAAATTAAGTATTGGAAAAGACCCTCATGCTGGGAAAGGAAGGAGAAGAAGGGGATAGCAGAGGATGAGATAGTAGGATGGCATCACCAATTCAATGAACAAGAATTTGAGCAAACTCCAGGAGTCATTGAAGGACAGGGAAACCTGATGTGCTGCAGTCCATGGGATTGCAAAGTCAGACACGACTGAGCAACTGAACAACAACCAACACTTACAGCAAGGAAATGCAATAGTCCAGAGGAGGAGGGAGTATCTGATTTTCAAGATTACTACATTACAGTTTTCAAATTTCCTGCTTGTGAACAAAAAATTATGAGGCATGAAAAGAAATGAGAATGTATCTCTCATTTATAGAAGAAATTAAGAGCAACTGTGCATAATGAAGCACCGATATTGAAATTACTAGACAAAACCTTTAATAAACATTTTTATGCTAGAACAAAAGAAAATCATGGATGAAATAAGAGAAATTGGCAAAATAATGTGTCAGCAAATGGAGAATGTAAACAAAGGTAAAAATCAAACTTAAAAGAAATTCTGGCAATGAAAGTTAAAATACTTGAATTTTTTAAAAAATCAATAAATGGCTTAACAGCATATTTGATAATGAAGGGTAAAAAAGAATCATTGAGCTTAAAGTTAGGTTAATTAAAATTGTCCAGTTAGACAATAAAAAAAAAAAAAAAAAACGGGAGTATATGACAGGAAAGAGGGTCAGAAAAGCTTTTTGAGGAAATAATCACCAAAATCTTCCAAATATGATAAAATTGCCTGGTGGCTCAGTGGTAAAGAATCTGCCTACCAATCCAGGAGAAATAGGTTTGATTCCTGGGTCAGGTAGATCCCATGGAGAAGGAAATGGCAACCCACTCCAGTATTCTTGCCTGAGAAATCCCATGATCAGAGGAACCTGGCAGGCCACAGTCCATGGGGTTGCAAAAGAGTCAGACAAGACTTAGCAACTAAACAATGACAAACATACATTTGAGAAGTTTTGTGAACTCCATGTAAGATAAACACAGAGGTTCACAACAAGATACATTATGATCAAACTGTTGACAGTCAAAAAGCAGAACAAATATTGTTCTCAAATTCACCTGGGATATTCTACTGGACCACATATTAGGCAAAAGTAATGACTCTGATTAAATTTTATAGTTTGAAATCATATAAAGTGTTATTTCCAAAAATAACAGAATGAAACAAAAATATCGATAATAGAATGAAAGCTTGAAAATTCACAAATCCATGTTTTAGCAATGACTTTTAGAAATGACACCAAAGACAAGATTCACAAAAGAAATAATTAAAGCTAGGCTTCATTAATGTTAAAACTTATATTCTGTGAAAGACAATATCAAGAGAATGAGAAGACACAGACAGGTAGAAAATATTTGCAAAACACATATCTGATAATGACTATTATCCAAGATGTGCAAATAACTTAGCAATGAGAAAACAAACAACTAAATTTAAAAATGGGCAAAGACCTGAGAGACACACCTGATCAAAGATATATAGATGCCAAGTGACCATACGAAATGATGCTCCCTATATAAGTCATCAAGAAATTACACATTAAAGCAACAATGAGATACTCCTGCATGCTTATCAGAAGGGCCAAAATAAAAATACTGACAAGATCAAATCTGGCAAGAATATGGACCAGCAGAACTCTCATTTGTTATTTGTACAAATGCAAAATATTAGGTTTTTACAAAATTAACATATTCTTAGCATAATATCCAGCAATCTTACTCCCTGGTATTTACCTAAAGGAGTTGATAACTTATGATCACACAAAAACCTGCACATGAATGTTTATAGAAGCTTAATTCATAACAGCCTAAACATATGAGCAACCAAGATATCTTTCAGCAGGTGAATGGATAAACTGTGCTATACTCAGAAAGTGAAGTAGTATTTAGTGCTTAAAAGAAATGAGTTCTCAACCAATGAAAAGACATGAAGAGAACAAATGCAGATATTGAAGAATCCTTGCATCCCTGGGATAAAGCCCACTTGGTCATGGCGTATGATCTTTTTAATGTGTTATTGGATTCTGATTGCTAGAATTTTGTTAAGGATTTTTGCATCTATGTTCATCAGTGATATTGGCCTGTAGTTTTCTTTTTTGGTGACATCTTTGTCAGGTTTTGGTATTAGGGTGATGGTGGCCTCATAGAATGAGTTTGGAAGTTTACCTTCCTCTGCAATTTTCTGGGGAGAGGGTGGGATGATTTGGGAGAATGGCATTGAAACATGTATACTATCATGTAAGAACGAAGCACCAGCCTATGTTCGATACAGGATACAGGATGCTTGGGGCTGGTGCACGGGGATGATCCAGAGAGAGGATATGGGGTAGGACGTGGGAGGGGGATTCAGGATTGGGAGCTCGTATACACCCGTGGTGGATTCATGTCAATGTATGGCAAAACCAATATGGTATTGTAAAGTAAAATAAAGTAAAATTAAAATTAAAAAAAATGCACATTACTAACTGGAAGAAGTCATTTGGAAAAGATTTCACCATATATAATTCTAAATATACAACATTCTAAAAAAGGCAAACTATGAAGGAAGTAAAGACTAGTAGTTCCCAGGAGTTAGTGGAGATGGAGGAATGAATAGACAGAGCATAGAAGTTTTTAGGGCACCAAAAATATTCTGTGTGATATTAAAACGGTTGATAAATATCTATATATTTGTATTTGTCAAAATTCATAGAATTTACATGGAGTGAAACTTTATGTAAATAATGGACTTTGACAGACAATAATGTTTCAATGTAGGTTCACTGATATAGTAAATATACCATTGTTGTGCAGAATATCAATAGTTGAAGAGGTTGTGTGTGAGTGAAGTTTGGGAAACAGGGAATATATGAAAGCTCTCTAATTTCCACTTATTTTTGCTATGAACATAAAATTGCTCTAAAATGCTTTATTAATTCAAAAACATCCAACAAAATATACATGAAACATATGGTTTCATTGTTGAATTTCTATCAGACATTTAAAAAGAAATTAACACCAATTTTACTCATACTCTTCCAAAAACAGATGAGTAAGGAACACTTGCTAATTTAATTTAGAGTCCAATATTTTCACAGAAGTTGAAGAACTTACATTTTATAGTCTTTCACAAAGTTACAGTAATCAAAACAGTATGGTACTGGCATAGAAATAGACATACAGAACAACAGAATGAAAGAGGAAATCTAGAAATAAAGCCATATCAGTTCAGTTCAGTCACTCAGTCGTGTTTGACTCTTTGCGACCCCATAAATTGCAGCACGCCAGGCCTCCCTGTCCATCACCAACTCCCGGAGTTCACTCAAACTCATGTCCATCGAGTCGGTGATGCCATCCAGCCATCTCATCCTCTGTCATCCCCTTTTCCTCCTTCCCCCAAACCCTCCCAGCATCAGAGTCTTTTCCAATGAGTCAACTCTTCACATGAGGTGGCCAAAGTACTGGAGTTTCAGCTTTAGCATCATTCCTTTCAAAGAACACTCAGGGCTGATCTCCTTTAGAATGGACTGGTTGGATCTCCTTGCAGTCCAAGGGACTTTCAGATTAATTGATTTCCAATAATGGTTCAAAGTTCATAGAATTTTATATTTCAATATACTTAATGACTTTAAATATTGGTGTACATTTAATAAAAATACTTAGGAGACTATGGGACTTCGGAATGTAACAAAGCAATCTCTTACAAATGTATGAAACAATCTAAATATAGAAGGTGGAGAAAATGTTTTTGAAGAACAGGGAAGCCTGGCATGCTGTAGACTCGCAAAGAGTTGGACAGTGAGTCTCTTATAGATAGCATATAGCTAGGTCTTTTTTTAAAAATTACTTCAGCCATTCTATGCCCTTGGTGGAGAATTCAAAAATTTACATTTAAAGAAATTATTGATACATAAGAACTTAGTCAAACTACCTTATAAATTATAATATATAGTTGTATATAATTAAATTTATACTTATTTATAACTTAAAATGTAACATATATTTGTTTTTCCCAGTTTTGTCTACCATTTTACCACCTTAGGTCTTTTTTTAAAAATTACTTCAGCCATTCTATGCCCTTGGTGGAGAATTCAAAAATTTACATTTAAAGAAATTATTGATACATAAGAACTTAGTCAAACTACCTTATAAATTATAATATATAGTTGTATATAATTAAATTTATACTTATTTATAACTTAAAATGTAACATATATTTGTTTTTCCCAGTTTTGTCTACCATTTTACCACCTTGGTTTAGGTGATTTAAACTCTTTTTAGTACTCAATTTTACTTTTTATGTTGTCTTATTGCCTCTAATTTTCAGCAATTTTGTTAGTTTATCCTGGGATTAAAATGTGTGTCCTTAGCTTAACACAGCATCCTCAGTAGTAATTGTGACAGGGAGTTTCTCAGGCTGATGGACAATTACATCATTTGAAACTTTAGATCTACATGAAGGAATTAAAAACACAAGAAATGTTTGAAACTAAATGATTGGAAAACAACCAATGGAGTAAATGGAACGATATTTCTACAAGGATTTTAAATTTTATATAAAGTGGTAGAATATTAATACTGAGGATGTGTTTTTATGACACACAGTGGCTCAAAGTAAAGGGATGCAAAAAATAATCAAAGTAAATGGAAACAAAAGACAGCAAGGGTAGCTATATTTATGTCAGTCAAAATAGACCTCAAGTCAAAAATTAAAACAAGAGACAAAGAAGATCATTATATTATGGTAAAGGGATAGATTTACAAAGGGGATATAATAGTTGTAAATATGTGTGTACTCGGTGTTAATAAATATATTAAAAAAACAAAAGACAGCAAGGGTAGCTATATTTATGTCAGTCAAAATAGACCTCAAGTCAAAAATTAAAACAAGAGACAAAGAAGATCATTATATTATGGTAAAGGGATAGATTTACAAAGGGGATATAATAGTTGTAAATATGTGTGTACTCGGTGTTAATAAATATATTAAATATACTAAAAATACTAATAGAAATGGAGTAATAGAAAAATAATACAGTAATTTTGAGGTGGTGAGGTGAAGTCACTCAGTCGTGTCCGACTCTTTGCGACCCCATGGACTGTAATCTACTAGGCTTTTCTGTCCATGGGATTCTCCAGGCAAGAATACTGGAGTGGATTGCCATTTCCTTCTCCAGAGGATCTTCCTGACCCAGGGATCAAACCCAGGTCTCCCGCATTGGAGGCACACGCTTTAACCTCTAAGCCACCAGGGAAGCCCATAATTTTAGGACACTTAAATACCCTTTTCAATGATGAATAGATCATTCAGACATAAAATTAGTAAGGAAACACTGAACTTCAACTATACTTTAGAATATTCTATCCGTAGAACTGGCACCAACCTGCTTGTCTTGTGAAACATATTTTAGGGTGGTTGGCTACAGAGTCCAGGGACACTGAGTCTCATGCCAATTTGTTGATTGGCAGGGTCAAATCCCTGAAAGTCCAAAGGATCCTAGGATTATTGTCAAACTACTGGCAGTAATAGGCTAGAGGGAAGACTCCAAAATGGTACTTTACAGCACCAACGTCTTTGACACTGTCTATGAAAGAATAAACTTTCATAGTGGCTTCCCTGGTAGCTCAAGGGCTTCCCTGGTGGCTCAGAGGTTAAAGCGTCTGCCTCCAATACGGGAGACCTGGGTTCGATCCCTGGGTAGGGAAGATCCCCTGGAGAAGGAAATGGCAATCCACTCCAATATTCTTGCCTGGAGAATCCCATGGACGGAGAAGCCTAGTAGGTTACAGTCCACGGGGTCGCAAAGAGTCGGACACGACTGAGCGACTTCACCTTCACCTTCACCTTCCCTGGTAGCTCAGGGGGTAAAGAATCTGCCTGCAATGGGGGAGAACCAGGTTCGATTCCTGGGTTGGGAAGATCCCCTGGAGAAGAGAATGGCAACTCACTCCAGTATTCTCGCTTGGGAAATCCCATGGACAGAGGAGCCTGGTGGGCTACAGTCCATGGGGTCACAGAGTCAGCCACAACTAAGTAACTAACACTAAACTTTGATAAGTGTTTGTACCATATGGGGAGTTCCAGTTTGCTCCCATATCTCCAGGAGGCTGTCCAAGGTCAGCCTGTGGGTTTGACTCAGGCTTCATTCAAATTATAGTCTCTGAGCTGGGACTTGGAAATTGAGATTTTGTCCATTCCATTTAAGGCAGGACTCTGTATCCAACAGCCCTCTCACTCTCCCCAAAATAAGTCCTTCTGGCTTTCTAAAGCCAGGGAATGTAGGGGTTCACCTTTCCAGTGTAAAACGCCTGGGCTGGAGAGCCCAGTGTGGGGCTTGGAATCCTCACTTCTTAGGGAGAAACTTTGCGATTGCAATCATCCTCCCATTTGTGTAGCACCAACCCTGGGGTATGGGTCAAGATTATACTATGTCTCTATTCCTCCTACCTGACTTGTCGGGGTTCATTACTTATATCTTTAGGTGTGGGAAGTATTTTCTGCTAGTCTTCATGTTATTCTCATTGATGGCTGCTCTCTAAATAGTTGTAATGTTAGGAAGACTATGGTAGGACGTGAAATCAGGGTCTTCCTATACCACCATCTTGGCTACTAAGTATTCCATATCACCTTATTATTACTATAGATTATATAAGTATACTGTATAGTATACACCTTCATGGATCACAGCCTTGTTATGGCAAAGGGGCTTGTATAACTCAATGAGGCTATCAGCCATGCTGAGTAGGGTCACACAGTTGGACGGGTGGAGAGTTCTGTCAAAATGTGATTCACTGAAGAAGGGAATGGCAAACCACTCCAGTATTCTTGTCTTAAGAACAAGCATGAAAAGGCAAAAAGATATGACAGTGGAAGATGAGCTCCCCAGGTCAGTAGTTGTCCAACATGCCATTGGGGAAGAGTGGAGAAACGGCTCTAGAAAGAATGAACCAGCTGGGCCAAAGAGGAAACATTGCTTAGTCATGGATGTGTCTGGTGGTGAAACTGAATTTTGATGCTATAAATAACAATTGCATAGGAACCTGGAATGTTAGGTCCATGAATCAAGGTAAACTGGACATGATCAAGCAGGAGATGGAAAAAATGAATATCAACATCTTAAGAATCAATGAACTAAAATTGATTGGAATGGGTGAGTTTAATTCAGATGGCCATATTTACCACTGTGGGCAAGAATCCCTTAGAAGAGATGGAGCAAGCTTAGTAGTCAACAGAAGAGTCTGAAAGGCAGTTCAGTTCAGTTGCTCAGTTGTGTCCGACTCTTTGTGACCCCATGAATCGCAGCATGCCAGGCCTCCCTGTCCATCACCAACTCCCAGAGATCACCCAAATTCATGTCCATCGAGTCCATGATGCCATCCAGCCATCTCATCCTCTGTCGTCCCCTTCCCCTCCTGCCCCCAATCCCTCCCAGCATCAGGGCCTTTTCCAATGAGTCAACTCTTTGCATGAGGTGGCCAAAGTATTGGAGTTTCAGTCTCAACATCATTCCTTCCAATGGATACCCAGAACTGATCTCCTTTAGGATGGGCTGGTTGGATCTCCTTGCAGTCCAAGGGACTCTCAAGAGTCTTCTCCAACACCTCAGTTCAAAAGAATCAATTCTTCGGTGCTCAGCTCACTTTATAGTCCAACTCTCACATCCATACATGATCACTGGAAAAACCATAGCCTTGACTAGACAGACCTTTGTTGGCAAAGTCAGTACTTGGGTGCAATCTCTAAAATGACAGAATGATCCAATTGTAGGATGGCAAATGGTAGCTAGACTTATTGTGGTGGTCACTTTCTAGTATATATAATTATCCAATTATGATGTTGTATACCTGAAACTAACATAATGTAATACACCAGTTTTACCTCATCTAAAAAAAATAAGATACTGCCAGATACTATAAGAATGGTAATAATGAAAAGAACGATAATAAATATTAGCAAAGATATGGAGAAATTTCTAGCAGGAATATAATTAATACATCCACTTTTGAAATATACATGAAAGTTTCTTTAAAAATTACACAGAAATTCCATATGACTCAGTCATTCAATTTAAAAGTATATACCCAAGAGAAATGAGAATAGAAATTCACACAAAAACTTATTCATTTAATGTCTACTGCAGGATTACTCATAATAGCCAAAAGGTGGAAACAACCCAAATGTCTGTTACATGATAAATGGATAAAAGTGGTATATCCATATGATGGAGTATTATATATATATATACAAAGTGAATATATATATTATATATATATTTAAAGTATTAAATATATATTCAAAATAATGAATTGCTGATATATGCTACAACATGGATGAACCTCAAAATAAGCTAAGTAAAATACCTGTCACCAAAAAAAAAATCACATAGTGTATAATTCTATTTATATGAAATATCCAAAGCTGTACCTGGTAGGCTGCAGTCCATGGGGTTGCTGAGTCGGACACGACTGAGCGACTTCACTTTCACTTTTCACTTTCATGCACTGGAGAAGGAAATGGCAACCCACTCCAGTGTTCTTGCCTGGAGAATCCCAGGGATGGCAGAGCCCAATGGGCTGCCATCTGTGGGGTCGCACAGAGTCGGACACGACTGAAGCGACTTAGCAGCAGCAGCAGCAGCAGAGTTTGGGAGAATGAGGTATTGGGATTGATGAGTAAAGGTTGTGGGATTTCTTCTTGGGGTGATAACAATGTGCTAAAATCTATTTTGGTGATGGCTGATGGTTACTCAACTCCGTGAATATATTAAAATCCATCAGATTGCATACTTGAAATGGATGAATTTTATGGCATATGAACTATATCTCAATGGTTGTTGTGGTTTTTAAATTTTATTTATTTATTTGCCTGTGCTAGGTATCAGTTAAGGCATGTGGCATCCTACTTGGGGAATGTGGGATTCAGTTCCCTGAACAAGGATTGAACCTGGGACCCCTGCACTGGGAGCTCAGAGTCCCAGCCACTGGATGACCAGGGAAGTCTCTCAATGGTTGTGTGTGTGTATGTGTGTGTTTTAAATCTGTCCTCTAAAAGGGCTTCACAGGTGGTGCTAGTGGTAAAGGATTCGCCTGCCAATTCAGGAGACATAAGAGATGTGGGTTCAATCCCTGGATCAGGAAGATTGCTTGGAGGGGGACATGGCAACCTACTCCAGTATTCTTTCCTGGAGAATCCCTGGGCAGAGGAGCCTGACAGGGCATGGTCCATAAGAGTTCGACACAACTGAAGCAACTTAGCACACATGCAGGTCCTTCAAAAATATCTTATGGTTCTCGTCATCAACTTATTATCCTAAGAGTTCTTCTTTCCTTCTCTACTACAAATCATTGGGGAGGAACCAAATTGATTGTAGTGAATGAGAATAGAGAATAAATAAATCAAGATCTGGCAGCTTTCTCAGTAATGTGGGTATTCACATTAACTTCACTGGAGTGAAACACAATGCTATCTTTTTGTGAAGCCTGCAGCTAAGTCATTCTCCTACTAATCAACCTCCTTATGTTTCTTGGCCTTAATTTTTTTTGGTCTTTGAAAAATAATTTAACTTAACTTCTATATTTTCATAACTTAATCATATGTGTTTTGGTTGTGTGTCCCTTTCCCTTTCTCAATCTAGCCATCATATTGTCGTTCCTGAAAAAACATAGTTGTTTCTGAGGCATAATTTTTTGTTACATTTTAATAATCTCCTCAATAGTTATGAATTCTGAATTCACTCTGAAGTAACATACAGATTCCTTATAAATTAGAATATACAAAAATCTCAGCACACTTTTCTATTTTTAAAGCAAAATCGTAGGTGACAATTTTTTAGGTGATTACACTTAGATATACCTGTGTGCTGTGTTGTGCTGTGCTAAGTCACTATAGTCGTGTCTGACTCTTTGTGACGCTACGGACTGTAGACTGCCAGGTTTCTCTGTCCATGAGGTTTTCCAGGCAAGAATACTGGAATGGGTTGCCATTTCCTCCTCCAGGTGAAGGATCTTAAAACTAGAATTCTTACATTTGTTATAGATCTGTTCTGTTCAGTTCAGTTCAGTTCAGGCACTCAGTCATGTTAGATTCTTTGTGACCCCATGAATTGTAGCACGCCAGGCCTCCCTGTCCATCACCAACTCCCAGAGTTCACTCAAACTCATGTGCATCAAGGTGGTGATGGCATCTAGCCATCTTATCCTCTGTTGTCCCCTTCTCCTCCTGCCCCCAATCCCTCCCAGCATCAGGGTCTTTTCCAAAGAGTCAACTCTTCGCATGAGGTGGCCAAAGTACTGGAGTTTCAGCTTTAGCATCAGTCCTTCCAAAGAACACCCAGGACTGATCTCCTTTAGAATGGACTGGTTGGATCGTCTTGCAGTCCAAGGGACTCTCAAGAGTCTTCTCCAACATCACAGTTCAAAAGCATCAATTCTTCGGCACTCAGATTTCTTCACAATCCAACTCTCACATCCATACCTGACCACTGGAAAAACCATAGCCTTGACTAGATGGACCTCTGTTGGCAAAGTAATGTCTCTGCTTTTCAATATGCTCTCTAGTTTGGTCATAACTTTCCTTCCAAGGAGTAAATGTCTTTTAATTTCATGGCTGCAGTCACCATCTGCAGTGATTTTGGAGCCCCCCCCCAAAAAAAAGTCTGACACTGTTTCCACTGTTTCCCCATCTATTTCCCATGAAGTGATGGGACCAGATGCCATGATCTTCGTTTTCTGAATGTTGAGCTTTAAGCCAACTTTTTCACTCTCTTCTTAAGCGTCTGCCTCCAATGCGGGAGACCTGGGTTCGATCCCTGGGTCGGGAAGATCCTCTGGAGAAGGAAATGGCAATCCACTCCAGTATTCTTGCCTGGAGAATCCCATGGACAGA